>VWYP01011436.1:2944-37134 GCA_013400435.1 Pycnonotus jocosus
TGGGCCATGATGGGCCCAGCTGCACTCATGTAATGGGCAGCTGCATCCAATTAGAGGGGTCAAAGACTCCAGAAGTGGCCCTGATCTACAGCATCCCATCATCCACGTGTCCCTGATCCATAACATCCCATCCCCCAGCTGAATCTCCCCACCCCAGGAGTGGTACCTGTGAGTCCCTACCTGAACCTGAGTGAATATAAACACAATAAAGGTTGTATATTGGGGATTTTTCTGGGAACTTCTCCTTGCCACCTAAAGAATCCAGTCTGTTACCAGCACTTTGACCAAGATTGTTCAGGAACCAAACCTTCTTGTGAGGTGTATGAATGGTGAGATGCTTACATTGTTGTTTTTTTCCTTCTCTTTCTTGGACATTTTCTTAAGAGATATTTCTATGCTTTTATATTTGTCTTATTATTACATGTAATAACAACCAAAATGGCTGCATGCCTGTTTTCCTGTGTAACTAAATTATTTTGCAATAAACCCTACATGTATTTACAAACATTCTTCATTTGGAGTTGACTCTAATTTGCCCCAAGCCATTTATTAACAAGAACCTTGTTAATAAAGCATTATAATTGTTAATAAAACAGGGTTATCATTATGTAGAGAGTTACAATAACATGAAACATGCAAAACACAGATCCAACCTTTTATTTCAAGTTTTCATATTTTCAGAGGACTTTTTTTCCCCAAATTAATAATTCCATGTGAAACCTCATATCTCCCCACACTAACAACAAAACTCATTTTGCAGGAGAAATTAGCTCAAAGCACACAAAGGATGCATTTAGTATTTTTGGTGAACTAAGGATGTGTTGGGTTGTAAAGGTTTAGATGAACTCCATTGGCAATTGCTAAACGCAAAGCCAGTGGTGGAACCTCTACAAAATAAACTGGGTCCTGCTCTATCACTCTCTCCTAGNTGCAAAGCCAGTGGTGGAACCTCTGTAAAATACCTGGGTCTGGAAGGATATGCATAGAAATCCTGGTATAAACTGCTCCTGCTCTATCACTCTCTCCTAGGCAGCTGGTTTAGTTACTATTGCAAGTGATTCTGGTTTAGTGGGATTTTGGTCTGGAGTGAGAGCAGTTCTAATGTTGTAGTGACATCCAGATTCAGATAATATCAGTTTTCACACAGTGGTTTATGCTGGCCAAGGGAGAAAAGGTTACTCCACTAATGTGAGGTATGTGGAAGGTCACACCTAGAGTTTGACTCTGATATCATGTACCCAGGCTTTAATATGGATGTCTTGTTCACTCCTGCAGCATGTCCTAGGTCTTTGCAAGTAAGGACATTCCTAGCTTGAAAGTATCATTATTCAATGTTTCTTCTTGTTTCAAAACAAAAATCTGGCTTTGACTAAGAGTAGAATGCAACGCAGAACTCAACTGAATGGCAAATCTGGCTGTTGGCTGCAGCTTCTGACTGTGGTTTTTTGGAAGGTCCAAGATCAGGTCAGGAAAACACCTTGGGATTAGGCTGAGTCCAGAGATGAAAGTAAAAATTATGTTCACTTAGATCAGCTTCCACTGATTAAACCTTAGTGTTCACAAACTGCATTATTGTTTGCATTTTGATATAAATTGAAGGAATTAAATTACAAATTATGAATACTGCCAAGAAACATGATAATTCCTGATACCGGCAGACACAAACCAAATGGCATTACCTGGAATTGGGTTACAGTGATGACTTCAAGGCAAGATTACCCTCAGATTAATTAGCTTGGGTAGAGATTTCAGCCTAGCTTGAACTGTGTGCAATGTGATGTCAAAATCACCCCCCAGAAATTAATGAACATTCAAGAGGTTGGTTTATCTTGTTGCACTCTCCCAATCAAATAATCCTTATTAGTGACAGTGAAATCAGAACAGACAATGAAAGCAGAACATTTAACTATTGCTGCATATCTTTGAAGACTTAAAGTGTTCACGTGGATTTAAAGAAAACTATGTGTATGTAAATACAGCTACAAACACTGATAAACTTCTACTGAATTTTATAGATATAATTAAAAACAAAAATAACCAAATTGCAGGAAGATTTCTCTCTTTCTGGGGAGCTAATCAAATAGATGCACCTCCCATTCTCCTTAGAATTCACTGTTTGCCATCTTTTAATACTGCATTTCTGACAGGAAAATGCAAAATTAGAAAAGCATGTCAATGTAATGAGCTAGCTATTTATAAGTCTCCTTTTTGCCAAATGACTCAGGGCACCATAAAGATAATAAAGTCAAGTTATAATCACACAAATTGTTATGAATGCATTTTATAAACTAATTAAAGAAAATCTAACCCCCAAAATCAGGCACAAATGTGGCACCATTAAAAGCAGTGTAGAGCAAGACAACAGGTTGTTAGTGTTGTTTCAGGAAGTTTAAAGATACTCTTAAATATTTCTGGTGATTTTTTTTTTTACACTTGAATTTTGTTGAGTTTTCCACCTGAAAAGACATAAGGCAGGATTTTCAGACATCTGAAAAATTTCATGAAATATTTATGTGCCTGAAACTTACCCGTGGATGGAATTGAGAATGCTGACCCTGGGCAGCTGGGCTTTCTGCAACATGTGCCAAGGAATAGCTTGGAAAATGCCTCTTCTTAACTGGGCAGCAACTTAAAGTTGTCAGCAAGAAGGACACATTCCCTTCCAGAATTTGTGTGTGAAAATCAGGGCTGCCAGCAATTACCTCTGTCCTTTCAAGACTGACATCCTGATATTTTCTCTTCCATGCATTTTCAAGGGGAAAAAAATGGATTCAGATTTCATTGCTGAAATGTACAGACTTCATAAATATTGATTTTTTTTTTTTCTTTTCTGTGGAGGTAATTTACTCTGCTTTCTGGTGAGTTCTCTTCTGAGAGAAGATTGATCTGTGTTTGGACCTTTTCCAGGAAAAGGTGAGAATAGAACCGAGTCTTCTATTCATTTTTACAGATGGCCACACTAATCAAGTTATGTTACTTGAAAAGAAAATGTCTGGCATTTCATATTGGGAAGAGCTTTCCATTTCTGATTTGTGTTAGATAGACTGAGCCTGTTTATTGAAGTCAGGCCTTGGGGATTTAGGCAGGGGAGGAGACGCATTTCAGTTGAGTTTAGACTTTGATAGTATCAGTGTCTGACTCTGAGCTGGTCATTTCAGATATTTCTAGTGTCAGGGGGAAGAAATGGGAACTGTGAGTGATTATTTTATCTAATTTTCTTAAGTTTCAGGTTAGCTTTTTAATTTAAAAATTATTTTCATTGCTTTTTTTTTTTTTTTTNGTTTGTTTTTTAATTTAAAATTTTTTTTTTTTTTTTTTTTTTTTTTTTTTTTTTTTTTTTCTCCCTCAAAGGGCAGTCCTGTTTGTAGGGGTGTTTACTAGGCCCAAGAAAAATGAATCAACTGATTTAATCCATGGTCACTTTTAGATTATTAATAAATGTTAAAAAAAAAAATAAGGATGTGAGCAGCATCAAGTCATTATGCCTTTGACTCAAACCCCAGTCAGTTAAAGAGTTGCCATTTATCTTCCTTAGAGTAACAGAAATTACGGTTCTTTCACGTAACCTGTTAACCATTACATGAGCCACTGAGAAAGTTTCCCTCCAGTTTGACATAAACCTCCCCAGGCAGAATTTGAAGCCTCTTGTTTTTTAGCTGATCTGTGGTCATGGAGAAGAGGCAATTTCTGGTCTGCAGTAACCCTTCTGTGCATTTCAGTACTGCTAACATACCTTCCTTTCTCACTTGATAACAGAGTACTTCATTGTTAACAACCAGAATTCAAAATATTTTGACTGTTAAGACCATGAAAAAAGAAGAGAAATATACTTAAAATGCTTTCATTAAAAAAAAAACAAAAACAAAAACAAAAACAAAAAAACCTGAAGCTTTCTTTTTTTTTTTTTCCTGTTCAACTAAACTGATTTTATTAATGTCAATTTGACAGTCTGATATGCTTTGACCCCAGCTGGCAGCAAAGTGCCACGCAACACCTTGCTTATTTTCTCAATCCCCTGGCCTAGTGTGATGTAGAACAGAATCAAAGACATGTAAAACTTGTGGAATAAAATAAGAAATAATAATAACAACTCATAATGTGAAGGATTAATTATTTAAATAAAGTAAAATATATTTAAAGAATGATACAATAGTTTAGGTTGTGAGGGACCTTTTAAAGAACATCAACCCCCTTGCAATGAGCAGAGAGATGGAAACACAGAATCACGGAATGGTTTGGTTGGGAGGGACCCTAAAAACTGTCTGGTTCCACCCCCTGCCATGGGCAGGGACACCTTGCACTGTCCCAGGCTGCTCCAAGCCCCATCCAGACTGGCCTTGGACACTTCCAGAGATTCAGGGGCAGCTACAGCTCATCTGGGCACCCTGTGCCAGGGCCTCACCAGCCTCACAAGAACAATTTCTAAATCTATCCCTGCCCTCTTTCAGTTTGAAACATTGCCCTTTGTCCTATCTCTACATACTCTTATAAAAAAAATCTCCCCTTCACCTATAGGACTCCTTAAAATACTAAAAGGCTGCAATAAGGTTGACCTGGAGCATTGTGTTCTTCAAGTGAACAATCCCAGTTTTCCCAGCCTTTCCTCACAGAAGAGGTTCTCCATCCCTTTGATCATCAAGAAGATGGTCACATCTCTGATAAGAGTAAACACTAGCCAACAACAACTGAAATATCACTGTATTATCAACAATAAGCTCAACCTTAATGCAAAATACAGCACTGTACCAGCTACTGAGAAGAAAAAGAACTACATGCCAGCTGAAACCAGAACACAGTCTTCAAATACTTTACCTTCTTTTTGAAAGAAAGAAAAGTCAGTTCAGATAGTCTGTGGAACAGTTGTTCTCAGAACAGTTTAATTTGGTCCAAAATACAAACATGGAGCAGCAATAAGAAAAAAAAATCTTTAAAATCTCTGTTGTTGTCTTTCATACGAATGCGACATCTTGGGTAAAGTTTAGGCTTTTTAAATACCAGATCCCAAATATCCCTGTTGGGTGGGAAGAGGATTAGCCATTTATTGTCTGATGGCTCTCAAATTCTACTGGTTTGGGGTGGAACTGGGTAATTTTCTTCACAGCAGCAGTGATGGGTGTTTGAACCCATGGCCAGGCATGATGCCACTTCAATTGACCCTTCCTAGCAATTGTGAAATTCCTCCATCACTTTATGTATCCCTCGATAATCAATATAGCCCTAAATGAAAAATAAATAATAGAAAAAATTGAATCTGTGTGCCTAAGTATGTTAATGTTTTTCTTCACAATTGAGGCAGCCTAAAAACATGCACAGGATCACCAAAGGTGGCCAGAACAACAACTTGATTGTTTTTCAAAGTGTGCATATTCTTTGGGCACAAAATACTTTTGTTTAATAAACACCTCTTCCCACCATTAGAATCACCATTAAGGTAAATCTCTTTCTAGTGTATAATGTCTTTCCTCTGATTTATCCTGGAGTTCAAAAACATATATGGAGAAATGAAGATAAGGGAGAGGAGAGATGATAGGCAAACAACTAATGTTTTCACTATTTCTATGTTAAACATCTACTTCACATTAAAAGCAATCAGGTCAGAAGAGGGAGAAGCAATTAGAGCCAAAAGGGACACAGAGAAAAAATTTCAGTAGCAGTTCTTTTTCTTTTCCATTTTTTTCCTCCCTTTCTTCCTCCATGAAGCCAATTTCATTTTCAGAGCTTGAAATTACATTGCAGTCTCAAAGCCATTTCTCCCTTTTTGCTGGAATACAGAGATTGCTGGGTTTTGCTGTTGTAGGGGGTTTTTTTTTTCACCCTCTGTAAAACAGAAGGCTTGCAGGAGTACTATTTTGACAGGCACTAAAAAGAAAGCAGAGACAGGCTTGGTGTGGAAGTGCTTTAAAATCTCGTGTGCAGTGTATTGTATTACAGCAGAGTCATCTGACTGGGAGAAATACACAAGTCCTGTCTCTGTGATAAGCTTCTCTGCAAAAGAAGTGAAACTAACTGCAACACAATCCTGAAGCACAAAAGGGCTTATGTCTGAATATAAGGAGGAATAAAAAACATCGTCATGAACAACATAAGAAGAAGAAGGGGTGAAGATCTTGGTCTCAGAAAATGCATTCGAGGTGCTTGTGATGGGTTGAGCAAATAATATCACCACTGTGTATCACTCAGATTCAAAATTAAGCACAGATCAAAATGAAAATCACAGCAATGGCAGTGGTGAACTTACTGTACAGTCGGTAGTAGGAAGGGCCATAGGCTGGGACTTAGTACTGAAAAATGCCCAGGCTCTCTGCTTTTCTTCTTGTGCAGTTCATGCTTTTATTGTAGATCCTGGATAGCCAGCAGCCTCCAGTCTTTTTATCCCAGCCTGATGAACAGGAATAATTATGGCTGTGCCTGCCTTCACCTCCCAGCACAAGAGAGAGTCTTAGTCCAACAATCCCTCACATCTGTACAGGGGATCTACAACCATGAATACAACCAGCACTTTAGAGAATAAAGGGATGTATGGAGGTGTTCCATGCACAATTCTTTCTATGACTCTTTGTTGCACTGGTGAAGGAATTTGGCCAGCTCTAAACCTGTGTTGGTAATTCCTGACATGAACTGAGATGGAAAGGCAACCGTGGCAGCCATCCACCAAACCCATCTGCAGATTCTGCCCTAGGAATGTAAGAATCTGCACTAGGAATGATTTGCACTCTAAAGTAAGATAATAATTTGCATTAGATTACTTTCCTATAATGTTCCAAAATGTAAAGCATAGGATTTGCAATTTTGGAACAATTCCACTGCTGTCAATGAATTCGATCACGTGAGGGAGGCTGCAGAGTTGGGGTCGCCTCTTGGAATCTGATTAGAATATTAGAAACTCTCAGAGTCTCCTTAAAGAGTTTAACAGAGAACAATATTCCCATTTTAACAATTTATGGGATGGTTAAAAAGGCAATTTTAAAAAGACTCTCATTTTAATTTAAATTCTATGAGGTTTTTATAATTATATCTATGGAACTTGGTGTTTCCATTTCTATAATTTATGTACAGATCTGTAAAAGTTTATTGTAATATTCTTACTGAATCCACCAGGCTTTTCCAGAAAGCTCTGTAGCTTCCTATTTTCAGTGCATTTAATTTTGGAAGAGCTGGGGGTTTTGTTTCTTTGCTTTAAAAACACACACAAAAAAAACCTTCTGTCATAAAATTCAAAGTGATCAATAAAGAGTTAAAATAATTCGCAGGCTTCCTCACTCCTACATGGCTGGCAAGCAGCTTCTGCTTCAGCTGTTGGTAGACTTGCAGCAGGAATGTGCACACAGAAGTTAATGGTGCTATTTGTGAAATCAGAAGGAAAAAAGAAAATGTCTCCATCACACTCGATACACCTGGGACAGCACAAGGTAAGCTGTGCACAGCTCAGTGTGCATCACAACTCCCATCCTAGATGAATGGCCAAAGCCCCTGGAAAGCATATGGCTTAAGCAAATTAAGAGTGTCTGGAGCTGTTTACTAATGAGGAAAAAGCAAGCAAACAAAACTGAATGTATTAGTCCATCACTGACTAAAGGGCACTGTATGACAGCAACAAAATAAACAGATAAATCAGTAAAATCCAGTAATCTTGCCAAATAAATCACAAGCTCACTGACAATTAAACGTAGCCTGCTTTGACTCATAAATGGCATCACATCCTTACGGGCTAAAAAAAGACTTTGCAGTGCCTTCCATGCAACCATCTTAGTTTAAATCACCTGTGCAGTAGCAAACAATGGATGGCATTTAGTATGAGAGGGGAAATAATTTGGCAGAAAGATTGAGGGGCTGTCAAAGTTTGTTACTTTCTCAGACTTTCTCAAAAGACCAAGGCCAGGAAAGTCCTTTGTAACTGGACCACCAAGGGTCCCCACAGACTGGTCAGCCCTGGTGGGAAGGAAGTTCCTGTACAAGAAGCAGACTAACACTTGTTTGACAACTCAAAAGCTTATCTGAACTTTTGTCATGGGTTAACAACTTTTCAGTGGATTCCTATCAGCCTTTCAGCAATAAATCAGCTCCTGTTTAGTGGAACCATTCACTAAGTTCTAACATGAGGACTGATGTAAGTGTTATGCTTTAGGGATAATAGTTTCTAGTTTCATACCATGAGTAAATTGAGAGTCAAAACAAGCTCTGCTGCCCCAAATTACTCAAACAGGTTTGGTTGGTATCATACTATGTCCTCTTCTTTCATCAGGGCAGCATAGGGGTTTCTGTAAGCTGAGTAAGTTTCTTTAAAAGCCCTCTAATTTATAACACTCTTGATTAACTTGAATCAAATATAAACCTCCATAATACACCTTATTCACATATTTAAAGCAGAGCCGTCCAATCCAGTCATAGTTCAGAAAACCAATAAAAATATTACACCTACATTTTGTGCCTAAGACAGCTTTTTACTACAGATGGGACTGAAAGCATCTTGTGAATGTGGTGTTTATGCATTATTCTGGTATATTCTCTTCAGTGTTTTCAGAAAAAATAAGGTTAATATTACTATGCATAAGCTTGGAAATACATCTTTATCATCTGAGGTGATGACT
Source organism: Pycnonotus jocosus (assembly GCA_013400435.1). Taxonomy (NCBI): domain Eukaryota; kingdom Metazoa; phylum Chordata; class Aves; order Passeriformes; family Pycnonotidae; genus Pycnonotus; species Pycnonotus jocosus. The sequence continues at coordinate 11,533 of VWYP01011436.1, forward strand.
TGTTTGCCTTCAGCTACCAGCTCTGAATTGTGTAACAGCAAGGCAAGAGCAGAGTTGAGTTTTATTTTCTTTCAAGGCCAGACATATCTGTTGGTTTGGAACACAGCAGCTTTACTGGCTTAGTCCCTCCACCACAATAATTTTTTATAAATTCTTTCAGAAATGTTTTGCCAGATTATACTTATCGTTCTACAGCACTGAAGTTGTTTCTTGAGATGTAGAGTGGCAGAGTCAGAAACTTCTATTGCTTTTATTTTTCAAAAACTTGAAAACACTGGTCAATCGGAAATTTTGGCATGAATTAATGAACCATCCTCTTGTTGAACATGTCTGTAATGAACAATAATAAGGTCAGATCTCTTGCCAAGGCACCATTTCCCAATTGAGACAAACATGGTAAAGACATCCTGGGAGCAAAGGAAGAGTGCTTAAGAAATACGTGGATACTTCCAGAGTGCAGTTCTATTTCTACATAACCATGTCTGATATTTTTAATGCAGTGAGATATTACAAAGGCATGCAGTTCTTCGCTGTGGTAAACCTTTTGTGACCACAAGCAATGAAAATGAAATCTGAAGTCCTGGTTAAATTGAGAGCCAGAGTCTCTACCCTATACTGAAATTACTGTAATGGTAATGCTGCCCATTAGAAAGAGAAAGAAAAATGGAACAAACAAATGAAGAGCACACAGAAAATCTTTCCTGAGAGGAAAAAAACAAAAAAAAAAAGAGTGGCATGGGTGAATTTTTATGAGGGATTCAGTCAGAAAGACAATTAGATGGAATTATGCATGGAGATGCTGATAGAAAAACAGAAAACAGGAAACAGATGATTGACCCTGCAACTAAATTCTAACACCAAATTTAGAAATATCTGCTGGTTCTGAATGTCTCCTTATTCAGTTGCTTATTTCCAGCAACAATTCTGTTCAAAAAGCAGAAATTATTGGTGTGATTACCAAGAGTTTAAGAGTGCCACGTCTCCATACATCACTCCAAAGATTTTCAAGAAGTTGGGGGGGCCTGGATTACCAATCTCCCTTTTCAGTGTTGCACCCAAAGCCTACTTATTTTGTGAGACTCAGCAGGAAAACCATGTAAGGTTTTAGACTGCATCTTTAGGAATTGCTTTTCTGAGAAAAGAAGTTCAGTGTTTCTTTTAGCTATTGTTCTACTGCCTCTGAACTCTAAAGAGAGATAATTATTTAGACAGTGCTGAATTACTCAGAATGCATACACTGCTGAGCAGAAGTCGACTTGACTCCTTTTGGAAAGCTTGGTGAGAATAATTATCTAATTTACAGACACTGCAGAAAATATCTATAATAAATGATGGTCCCTGTTCAGAACAGAATGCATCACACAGCCAGATTAAAATACAGTTAATTGTACAGAATGAGGGGGACAGAAATAGGATGCAATTTACAAAAGAGAAAACATGCTTTAGAGAGGCGTCTCTAAATATAGAGTGATGATAGACAAGAAAACTAAACCCACAGACTTGAACATCTTTGTGGCTTGAAATCTATGTCCAGGCTATACAGCTGGTACTCATCTCAAACAGGAAATGTCATTTCTAAACTCTTAGTGCCATCTGATTTTAAGGGCCAAGTCACCGCAACTGAATTACAACCAAATGTGTAACAGTTATTTAATTTTCTTTTATTAAGATCACTAGTTCAGAATAAGAAAGGTTGGAAAAACATCGGGGGAAATACAGGTGGGAGTCAAACAGCAACCACATATTTAGAGAAAATACAGTGTATGTAATAGAGACATTTGATCATCACGAGTCTTCCATACACTAGGACAAATATCCATCTATTTGAATAAGGTGACTTACTGTCAATTCCTATTTACCCAGATTCTGTAAAACTCAAGGATGTGATAAAATTTCCAAAGCTGTGAGCTACTTCAACGCCAATGTCAGGCTTCCTAAGTGATTTTTGTTTGTTTGTTTGTTTTGGGTTTTTTGTGGTTTGTTTTGTTTTGTTTTGTTTTTGGGGTTTTTTTGTTTGTTCGGTTGGTTGGTTGGTTGGGTTTTTTTGTGCTTCTGGCTGTGGGAATAATAACGTAATTTCACAACACAGAGAGTTTCAATCTACCATCAGAGCAACTATACAAGGCTTTTAAGTATAAAATTAAGCAGCTGCTTCAGCCACTCTAGGCAATACAAGCACGTTTTCATTAAGGCCATGGGAGAAACACCACTGTCATGGATGATGTGGAAATTTATCTGGAGTGATCAAGGTAAAGGCCAGCTAATGCAACAAGAACTCAAGGATTTAGCCACAGATCTGAGCACAACTCTCAGTAAATTTGAGGTCTGTCCATAAGATCAACAATTTTTTTAATAATAAACCAAGAGCACCAAATCATCAGTTCTATGGAGTAACAACCTTGGAAAGGGATTCTGTATACAGAAGGAAAATTCACATCCACATTTTTGTAATCTACATCTGCTCATCAATTGATACAGGTTGGAACTCTCCAACACAAATGTCTGGAACAGGAAAGTGGATTAATGCTACTGCTGGAGTGGGCTGTACTCTGTTGGAATGTAGAATAACGAGAAGCCCTGGAATATCTGGCTCATCAAAGCTTGTCCTCACATAGCTGGATATCCACGTGGAAAAAAAATACATAAAGAGGATTGAACTCCACAGTTCCCTGTGGTGGGAACAGGAAAGCTCCCAAACTCCCAAAGTGGGAAACAGATGCAGAAAATGCATCTTGATTGATGGCACCAAACAAGAAGCCTGGACATCTCTTGAAATGCCTGTGTTGATAACAGACATTCTGTGCTGGAAGCAGCACAAGACAAATAAAATGAAAACTGTGCTGAGGAGAGACCAGAACCTAAAGTCAGGCACTAGAAGAGTTACAAAAAGGGAAATTGTGATTAGACATAATGGAAAAAAAGCCTTTGGTGTGATGGTGGTTAAGGATTAAATCAGCCCAACTGGTTGTGGAACCTCTGTCTGTGAAGATTTTCAGAATTTCACTGTGTAAGACCCTGAGAAAACGGATTTAACTTTGTCAGTCCTTCACTGAAAAGTACCTTCTACTTAAATCTTTCTATGATTGTGTTCTATCACCCTGCCAGATCAGAACAGGCCCCACACCAAAGGCTGCCTTTGAGTGCCTGTCTGCACAGCAGGCACATTCTCTGAATTCCCTAACACGGGGAATATTTTCCTGAAGAGAATAACACACAGGAACTCTTTCCATCAAGTGTCTGTTTCTCTCCATTGGCTATAGAAGTAACTCACTTACTTGTATACATCTCATTCTGGATGTCTAAAATCAGATGAAATAAATCCCACTGTACATCCATGGACTCAGCACTTCCTTTTGCAAATAACCACTTGCAAAGGATCATAGTGTACTCTTTCATCCTGTAACATCAGTATTTTTCAAGTGCTTTTCTCTTCAATTCTGTCATAAAAGTGAAAGGAAAACAGCAGTTCACTTTAATGACCAACATAACATTACACTGTTTTGAATCCAAAAGCACATCTTCTATTTAATCGTCACCCATAAAGATTTTTTTTTTTTTTACTTCATCTACAAGAGTCAGGGAATTGTCAGGTTTTACTGTAAGTCTCCTGGCACCACATTTCCTAAGAATAACATTAATTCTGGCACTTTTATTTAGATTAAGCAATGACATTCTGCTGAAACCTGTAAGGATGTGGTATAGCTATCCTAATTTGGGCAGTATTTAAGTTTTGGCATGTTCAAATACCACTTTGTGAAAGTGAAACACATCACAAAGTAACGCACATCTATGGATCTTACTTTAACACATATCTTATGGTGTGATTACAGTTGATTTCCATCCCCTCTAATTTTGAAACAATTGAAAATGCAGGATAAATACCAGTATTTTTGTAGTGAGGAAGACAAACTGCATTGTGGATAAATTATATTGGTGGTTCTGCAAGCACAACAGCTGCAATACAAAATATCTTGAGCAGGAGAAGTGGCTGAGAACTTTGTCCCATTCTCGTAGGAAATTGTAGAATATTAGTGGAGACAATTATCAGACATTTTAAATTATGATCCACTCATTTCCCCAAAAAAGTCAGAGAAGACTGTAAACTCTGCAGTATCCTTAGATTTGAATCTGCATCACCAGTGATGTTCACTATACATTCACAAAACTGAAAAATCTCTTAGTTGTGTGCATATAAAGATTGCAAGTCACTGCATCACTTTTCATTTGTTGCTCTGATCTCTCACATATTCAGGTGGGGTGTTTCACCCTCCTCAGGGATCTTGTCTCTTTGTTCAAAGTGATTCAGATACCCTGATTCCCAGTCTTGTATCTAAAGCTAAATGCTTATCCAGCTTTTTTATTCCTTTAAGAAAATTAAGAATATTAAGGAGACTGTGGAAACCTACTTCAGGGAGATTACTGCACCTCCAGCCTTCTCAAAGATGTTCAGGCATAAATGGTGAGATCTTGCTTTTGTGGAAGAAGGAGCTGTCATCTTCTCCCAGATTTTTAGCCCAAAAATATTTTGAAGAGGTGATCTGAGTAATCTGTACAATAGCAACAGTGACTGTCTTGTTCCTTTCTGCTCTGTTTTAGTATGGAACAGAAAGGTTACATTTTGTTTCCAACACTAACCATTAGATATGTTCAAAGACTACAGAGACGAACAGTCAAACAATGAATATTCAAAAGAATTACCACAGATTTTACTGATATTTGGAAAGGAGTGCTGGGCTGATCATGGGCATGTGAGGTTTCACAGTCAGACATCAAGAGCAGAAGTTGGAATGGGAATGATTTTTGTTCTTTCCAATAAAATATACCGATAATGACCCATAGTCTTCTGCAAATTTTAAATACCATTAGTAAGATATCTGAATTATGCTTATAGTTGCTAAACACTGGGAGAGAAAACATACATATTATCTTACATTTTCCAAGACTAAAGAGAAATATGTGATCAGAACACACAAGTAAACTACAACTGCTAACACTCCTGGGTAAGAACTCTGCTGCAGTCTAGAATCACCATTTTTTGGTTAAAACAAAAATCTGTATTCTGCTTCTTCGGCTGGTAATTATCAAAAACATGATTTTAGTAAAGCAGCTGTAGATCTGAGGTTCCCTGAGAGGGCTATTCTGTTCAGCCTAAGGGTATTTTCCTAAAGGTATTTCAGGCTAATAACTTAAGTATCAGTATTTGAATGAATGCGCTATGAGAAAAAGGTCACTTACGAGCTTTTCCTGTTCTTTCTAACACTAAAGATTAGCAGCATATAAAAGTTGATATTTTATCTCCAACCAGTACAAAGCTGAGCTCTTAAAAGCTTTTTGGTGTCCTTGGTTGCACTACTAATCAGCTGGACTGCGTTGTCATGTCAAGAACATCTGCATAACTCTTTTACTAGTCTGGATTGAATTTGTTGATTTTTAAAGATAATAAAATGAGCTGCTGCCTTCTGAACTGTCTCAAGTGACCTTGTACATGGGCCACATGTTTATACTGAGTTATTTTTTTAAAGGTTCAGAAACACAAGCAACATGAATTGGATAACCACACGAAAGCGCAGTGAATGTTGGTGGTTTGATTTTTTCACTTATGTGTATTTGATAAAATAATCAGGAAAAGTATGCAAGATATATTAGTTCTTCATCTTGATCCACTGGCTTTACTCCAAAGGACAGATTAAATATCTTTAACACATTTACAAGCCCTTACAATATTATTTAATAAATATAAGCAGCAGCAAATGAATATCTACAAAATATAGCAGAAGAAGTGTGTATGTATTTTTATATATATATATATATAACACAAAAGTTCAGGGAAGGAAACTTTCTGATGAAAAATGAATCCTTTATGACCAGATGGAGGTATCATGATGCTCTTAATGCCTCCTAGTCTATGAATTCATGGACACCAGGAATTACCTGTCTTTACCACACAGACATCTACACTGAAGGACTTGATCTTGGAGGCCTTTTGCACTCTTAATGATTTTAAGATTCCAATCCATGGTAAAAGGCTAATTCTCACTGTCTTCAGGAGCTTCCTGAACTATTTGCACCCCTTTAACTCCCTTTTCAGTAATGAGCAGGACAGAATCTCCAGTTCCATGTCTGTAAAATCTCCTGCACAAAGTTACCCTGCCTGGCCTCCTCTAATCCTGACCCAAAGCTCTCCATCAGTGTTGCCCAGACCAGCTCCACACACCTGAGCTGCTCTTTCTCCTGGGGGTGAGGCTGTGCTCTGTGTGTTCCATGCCTGCCTTTCCTGCAGAGCCTGTGTTTGTCCATCAGCACAGATCTCCAGGCAAGACAACCATCCGCTCCATCCTAAAGAATCCAGTTTTGCAGCCACATCAGGAGATCTAGCTCCTTACTTCCCAGGCTGTATGAGTCTCTGAACATTGCTGTGCCCATTTTTTGACGAGGTTCACCCCTCCCAAGACTTTTATTACTCTGCCTCATGCACTCACTACCTTATTCTATTCCATTGGATCCTAGGAAGGCAAGACTTTGATGCAAGACTGACTAGAACATTTCATCTTAAAAAGTACATAAAAACCATCATGAAAAAAATACTTTGTGAATAAAAACAAATATAAGACTTCCTGAAGTGGAAGAAAGTAAAGAAGCAGCAGAATAGAAACAAAAATTATTAATTCCACCTGAGCACTCTATCTTTGCAGGTGCAAATGTCCTTCATTTAAGCTTTGTCTCAGACCAGTCTCTTTTCAGTGGGATCCAGAAATGCAACAAAAGTCATCACTGGTCAGTCAGAAAAAATATTTTCTGCTACACAAGGTGTGGTTATGTGTCAGTCTCACCTTTGTCAGCATTTTCTGATCTCTGCTGTGCTGTAGGTTTTATATGTCCTGTTGTTTTGTGCCCAACTCTGTGCTCCACAAACCTCCTCCTCCTCCTCCAGCCTGGTTGCTGTCTGGGAAAAGCCAGTCCCAGCCTTCCTCTAGAGAGTTGCCCTAGAAGCTCCCTTTAAGCAGAGGAAAATGGTGAAACTGCCATCCTAGCACTGAACCATATCCACTTAAAAGAGCAAAAAGTACATCCAGTAACTGTGACAAGAGCTGTAAAACCTCTCATGGACACTCTAGGAAGAATCAGGGTTATTCTCTACACCTCTCCCTGACACACTTAGTGAGCACATATACCTGTGTGAAGGACTCCTGAAAATCCCTTATCCCTCAGAGCAAAGCTCCTTGCTTTTGATGGGATTCCAGCTGTGTAGGACTGAAGCATCCCCTGCCATGTAAATCCTTACATGGATTTACACTATCGCTGTGGATCAGAATTTGCCCTGAGAACCTATTTAAAAGAATAAATGTATTTAATGCTATGCTTAAACAAATAAATATATTTAATTCTATATTTAATAATAATAGAGTGATTTGACAGAGAGAGAGAGAGCAACAAAAGGCAAAGAAGCAGCAGCAAGGACCACCTAGACTATTTTTTTTAAATAATAAAAATAAGTTTATAGCTTGATTCCCAGCTAAGCAATACATCATCCTATTTCGCTTCAAACCCCTAAGATTCTGGCCTGAAAAGCTTTGAGGGTTGTACCCCAAACAGTACAGATGAGCTCTCATCAGATAAGCACATACCAGCAAAAATTATTAGAGCATATGGATACTCTATTTTTAGAGGAGAAATACACAACTTTACATGGAAACTGTATACAACTAAATCAGATCTAAATATCTATCCCAAGAAAATATTGCTAAAGAAGACACCTGTGTACTACATTCAGCATAATCACATCCATGTGGAGCTGGATTCACCTCTCACAGGGTGATCAACCTCCAATTCCACTTTCTGCTTGTTTTCAGATCTGGCACATAAGATGCTCCTCCTGTTTCTTAGATGAGTGTCTTGAGATAAGGATCTTCACTGAGCCATTTCTAATGCAAGTAAGAGGTTGTAGAAGCAGTGTGTGTCTCCCTGGGGATGAGAGCAAGACAGATGTCACCCACCTTTCCACTAACACCATCTGTCTGCAACTATCTTTTCCCACATCTTTTCTGATTCTTGCAGTTTTCCTTGGCCATGTCCAGAAACAGAAACACTTACTCAGGACAGATGAGGCAATTCAATGAGGTTCCTGAGCATTTCCTCTGTGAAACTGAAGCAGAGATAAGATCAGCTGATGGCAATCCTAGCTAAATCAATACATGTTTTCCCACAGCATTTTAAAATGGTGTTTCTATTTAAATCACAACTGTCCCAAGGGAGTACTGGGGCATTTAAAGTGTGTCCATTCTAGCACCTTGTTCAACCTGTCAGCCATAACTGCATTAAATTTTAGGACAAATCCCATTCTGGTAAGATTTCTTGCTATTGTTCATGTAAGATTGGGTAGTTTCAGAGATGTTACACCAAAATACACAGACCACAGACTGAAAAATGAAGCAACATAAGTGTTAAGTAACTACCAAAGCAAGACCACGTATTTCAAGGCAATAATAAAATCCTATAATTTAGGAATAGTCACCAAGCTCTCTTGAGAAAGGAATGCCATTTTAAGCAAAGAGACACAAGCAAAGAAGTAAGAGCTACACACCCTGATGCATAATTTGAAATCTTTTAGAAAGAACAACAAACACTTAGAATTCAGCTGTTGCACCAGCCAGGGATCAGTTTCTACACATCTCTTGCCATAGTCATTCATGGAGCAGCTGCTGCAAAACTTTACTAATAAACCTCATGGTTTTACACAAGACTATTCACAGTTCAGAACCATCTTTTCATGATTAGGATCCTGCTTCAGTCTTCCCCCAGATAATTGGGCTAGCGTTTCAGAAGCCAAACATACTGAAGAGTAGAGTCTCTTTAAAAAAGCAGGGGCTATTGGAAAAGCTAGAGGAAAGGTGAGGCACTATATTTCTACCTGAATAACGCTCTGTAACACAACCTTAAAGGTCTGCCTTGTTTCACTGGGCCTGCCTTGAGGCTGAAATCTGTCACACAGATGTCTTTAGGCAGTGATGCCAGAGCTCTGACCACACCAACAGCTCTGAGAGCCCTGTGCAGCCTCAGCTGGGCCCTCCACACACCCACATGCTCCCTTTGTGCAAACACTGAATTTAAGCTCAGCACTTGGTTCCAGTGTTTGTTTGAGCTCTGCTGGGTGTGTGTTACACCTGATTCTGTGCTGATCTGATCCTGCTTGCCTGCTTTTTTGATTTGATCCCAGACCTGCCTTACGGCTGGAGGTTTACTTCTGAATCACTGACTTATTCCAAGCCCCGATTGTTTAGTGGTTCTGTTCCTCTTGTTCAGGTATTTAAATGATATTTAATTCAGCTTCTATAGGATAGAAGTGCACAGAAATGGAAAACATTATAGGTATCTCTTAGCTGGTGGTTTAAATGTTCCAGATTCCCTGTGCCATGATCTCTTCCCCAAGGTTGGTGCTGTGGATCAGCTTTGGAACTGTGATCAGCTCTACTGTCAGGTTGTTGATGTTGCTGAATTCATGCAAGAGATGCTGGTAGGAAAATAAAAGGTGTGAAGGAGGCCTTGAGGTGTAGTGAAAGATTCCCTGACCATAGAGGGGTGTTGGAACCAGATGGTCTGTAAAGTCCCTTCAAACCCAAACCATTCTGTGATTCTTTGAAATGACCCTCTACTTCTGCCCCTATTTGGCTCCGTTTTTACAGCTGATGTGAGGAATCTGGGAGAGGCAAGCACAGGCTCTCTCCCACTGTAACTTTGATTATTACATTAACTTTATAATTGGGGGGGGTTTCCATATTTATTCCTAAAGAAAGCACATATTAAAGATTCTCTGACCTTATTTCCATAGATCCATAAGTGCCATTAGTCTACAAGTTCCAAGCTGGTTCTTCCAGGGAAATACAAATTCTTAAATGAAAGTTAAAATGCATCTGCACGAACACATGTTTGAATCTTGTGTGTGAAGAGGGAAGCAGTTCTGTAATCTGTAGTGATACTAATCTGCCAGAATTTAAAGGTGAATGTACTCAAACCTATCTATAATTCTAACATGCCAAAAGAGGATTGATCATTTGCACCATGGTTCTGTAAAATGAGACAGAAGTAAAGCATATTATTAACTAGAGAATCATCTGCTAGATAAAAGCATCTAATAAAAGGCTCAGTAAAGAAAATTCTGTATTTTATTTCTCCTTCCACGTTTACTCTGTTTAGGGGGGGCTGGGGGCAACAAACTTTTCACAGCTCTTTCTGGGACCAAGAAAAGTTTTACTTTTCATTCATTTACTTACTACACTTTAAGGTGAATACTATGAATTTTGTACTGATACAGATTTAGGACACTGGAAATCAGGTCAGGAGTATAACTTACATCAAGTTATGTGTTTGTGTTCCCAGAGAAATGAGCAATGTCCATCATCAGAGTAATAAAATCTCAAAAACAGTTTGGTTACAGTTGTTTTTTCCTTGGAACAGAGCAGGGCAAACTTGGATGCTCAAGAGTGTAAAACAAAAAAATAAGTATTTGTTAGATGAAGATAGTGGATCCCCAAAACTCAAGTCAAGAAATTCATAAATCTCTGCGTTGAGTGAGTATCACACTGAGCATCTTTTGTGGCTGTTGTGATTCAATTAATTGTTAACTGTTGTCAGCAGCCTGTTATGAAGGTGCTTGTAAAACGCCTACTAAATTGGGGGAGGTGGAATCCCCATATGGATCAGAATATTCAAATATATTTATTTACTTATCTTGTGAATTCCTCACATTTGAATGCTGTGCTCGCTGAGGAGTGAAAAATAAATATTTATGAAAAAAACAGGGCTTTCAACAAAGCTATTTTATTGAAAAATTAGTTTTGTTTCCCATACAGAAGTTCTGATTCTTTTAATGATTTATTCAGCAAGAACTCAATGCAGACTTTTGCACCCAAGTTTGCACAGTGATATTTGATACATGAAAATGATTGGCTATGAGAATTATTTAGGACCCATATTTTAATTATTGGTGCTTCTGTGACTTCCTTTTATCTGTAAGTGCTTTTAGACTCACCACATTTAGTTTCATCTGGCTTTTCTTGGAATCTTTTGATGCCATGCTAGTCATTGTGTTAGTGCTGTTTCACATAACTGAGCTGAGGATGGTCACCTTAAATATCTCCAGCATCTGGTGAGGTAACAGAAAATCACTTCCATGACATTGCTTTTCTGGGGTACAAGTGAAAAGGTATGAGAAATTGATTTAATGCTATTAAAGAAGTGTTGTTGAATTTTGCATTTACTAATGATTAAAGAAATAAGGGAGGGCTTTTTGCCAGGCTTCTGTATATCTTCAAACATTTAGTAAGAGATTGTGAATATGCCTTCCCAGGTGCCCATTTCTACAAGGCTTCTCTGCTCCTTTAATGCAGAGGGGAACGAGAAGATGTTTCTAGTAAGAATTAGCAGTTTTGTTCTTCGAGGCAAGAAAACACGTCAGAGATCTGGAACTTTGAATAAGTTTTTAAATGCCAACCAATTAAATTGGGGGTGATGAAACTTGTGGTATTGTTTTACTTTGTTCAGCACTGAGGGGCGTTATAATCCCACTAAATTCTGTGGAGATCTTTTAACATCAAATGTGAAAAAGTTTAAGAAATTTGACTGGGTGTTTGTTGCTGAGATGTATAAGTTCCAAAACTTCTAGTGTCTTCTAGCCCTCACTCAGCTGATGGAAAGGTAGGTGAATAATACATGCAGAGAGTAAGAATTAGATATTCTACTTTACCAAAAATAAAAGGAAAATAAAATATCTATTATATTTATAACACCACCTCACACAATGTGTTGATGAAGTTGAAGGTACAGAAACCAGTTATGGACTTGGAATAACTATTTTCATTGATAAAGAAATGATGGCCCATGATATTATAACCATCAGCTAAAACTCCCAATTTCTAGGCAGCTGACACAGGTTATAGGACCATGTGGTTGGTAGAGTTTATTTTATGTTTGAGATGAACTCAGAAAATCTGATACAAAGCAGTGCAGAAGTGCCTCTATCAGCCTTGCCAGCTCACGTAGGCAGAAAGCTCAAGCTGCTGGCAGTGATTCCATGAAACTCAGGACAAGCTGAACAAAGGGACCCACTTGTCTGCAGTGCCAGGGGAAGACTCAGAAGTCATGGCAGGAATACAAATTCTATGTGAGAAGATGGTAAGATGCACAGAAGTGATGCAGGTGGTAGAATAACTCAAGAGTGACTCTGGGTGTGATAATGGGTGTTAAGGAAAAGCTGTGAGGATCCAAGGTTGCTGCAGGAGGATCCTTGAGCAGCAGCTATGACAGCCAAAGATGAGTTTAAATAAGATGCTCTCACCTGCCAGTGAAAACCTTTCCCCTTGGACTTGGGAAGAAGTGATGACAGGAGAGGCAGAGATAACAGAGGAAATGAATGAATTTGTCCTGGAATTGTGAGACTCATTCTATCAAAGAAGGGGTAGAGTTGTCAGTGGTGTCAGTGCATTCAGGCTTAGATGAGCTTGGAGGTGCAATTCATAACATCTGTACCAATCTTCTCACTGGTTTCTTGAAGAAATCTATTGTACCTGACAGTGGCAGACAAAGCCATTATTTCTTTATGAATAAAGTTTCTCTTTAAAACACTGAAAAAATATAGTGTAGGCAACACCACCTCTGTCCTTGTCAGTGAGAAATCACCAGTAGCACAGCTCTTCCATGGAAAAATAATTTATTCTATTTTAAACTATTATGAATGTTTTTCACCTATTGATCCCTGTCCAGATTTGTCATCACCTTTTGTCGTCAGGTTATTCCCTATAACCACATAATAACCTTCCCGGAAAGGATAAAAAACAAACATTATTTTCTAATTACAATTCCGAGAATTGTTGTCATGAATTGAGTGATTACTTGGCTTTAGGCAAACTCTTCAGACTCTTTCTGATTTGCTGGCTATAAATTCAGTTTCTTCTCAAACTGGCCCCAATGTTCTGTACCCCAAGCTTTGGGCTGTACCCTCTGAGCAAGTATTTGGACATGAGGGTTTTGTTTTAGTCCTCTCTTTCAGCCAAGCTTGTTGGGCTGCAGGGCACAGCATTCATATAGGAAGTACATAAAGAAAATAGGAAGAGATGGATGGGTGAATAGCATTGGCTTTTATTACAAGACATTGGAGTTAATTTAAGTAGTAGTTGACTTCCAGAATATAATCTGTATATATTGGACAGCTTCTATTCAAATTACATTCATTCAAATTTAATACTAATGTATAAATTACACCTTAGCAAATGAAAAACCTCCACATCTTCTTTCAGTGATATAAGCGTGGGTTTATACACTCACCAATAAATGATTTTTGAGTATCTCTCAGCTGCCTGTCCTTCAGTTCTCAAGAATCCTCTTGAATCCTGGAGTCTAAAAAAAGAGAAAAGCAGTTCTGCCTCAGTTGCTGTGGCTGTCAGGGTAGTTCAGAACTGGAATATTTCACACTAAAATTAGAATTATTCAATGCTATTTGCTCCTACTTTAAAATGAAAGTAGGATACACTTTGCAAGTGATTACCTGCAGTAAAAAGTATTAATCCCAATTCAACTGAAGAGGGGGACAGAGATCCGTTAGCCAAGCTCACAGAAAGGCATTTCACAGCCTCTGAGATGGTTCTGAGTATTTGTGGAAATCAAAGTCAGTCAAGCCCTCAGCAGAACAGCTTGGTGTCATCCTGCCAAGCACACATACGTGGAGGGCTTATGCAGATTAATGTGTCATTTCTGGAATCCATGTTCCATGGGTGCTATAATGCTTCTCTACTCAGCAAGCACTCTGCAGCTTTTAATCAAGTTTCCAATCAATTCAGCATTAGAAAAATGATGGGTTAACATCTGTGGTTTTAAACTCCTTCCCCACCAAATAAGCTGTGCTGTATAACGTAGGTTGTAATCTGCTTCATCTTTATTGAAGATGTTTGTTCGAGCCAGGAAGATCTGTGACCAAACTTCAGGAGTTTCTGTTGTCTAATGAGTGACTGGAACCAACCCCAGAACATTTTTAGTCTCTACAGAGACAGCACTGGCCCTACACAAAGAAGCTGCAGGTAGCTGTGTCCAATATTATTACAGGACATAGGATTAAAGTTTTTCTCTTCTCTGATTGTCTTGTTTCTCACTGCACCAAGGGTACTGACAAAGATACATTCTATTTCTCATCTAGATTACTCTCATGCATTTGGTTTCTGGTCATTTATAATCCAAGATAAATGTGTTGAATAAATGTCCAGTAATATTAATACATTGGAGCTGACCATGATGAGCTACAGTTCAGTATCTAGTGTTAAACACCCAAACCAGTGAAAGAAAGAACTATATTTCACAATCTAGGTTCTAGTTTATGTTCCCTACTGCATTTTTCTTCTCTGGGTTTTTGAGGGATACAATTTACTACCACAGAAGTATGGGATTCCTGCATGGTCAGCATCTTGCAAACTTTAGGAGAAGATCAGCTAACTCAAGATGACTTATGCTTTCCTCCTGCACTTCAGAGAATTTCAACTTTTTGTATATATCAGCTGGAAGTGAAAATGCTGAAAAACTCAAAGGGGGCAATAATTCCTGGTTTTACCTTTAGCCAAGTCAATTAAAATGTGGAGGACAACCAGCAACTTGATAAGTGTAAGTTTTTAGAAGAGCTGGGGATCCAGGAGGTTTCTGTAACTTATCTGTGGATATGTCTCACGTTCACAGGCTTGATGAGGAAGAATGTATGTTTGACTTGGACATTGGAAGCTTTTTACTCAAGAAACCAATTAAAACTCAATGAACTTCTAAGTGAAACCTTGCCCCAAGTAATCCTTGTTACCTCTTTGTTATCGAAGGGAGGGACTCTGAGCATACTGAAGTTAGTCAGACTTCTTTCATGCATTAATATAAAATTACTACTGAATTATTCAGAGCAGAATTGAGAACATGTGATAACAGCAACTGTGACCACCCTGAAGTCTGTTGCAGCCAGTCTGCCATCTCCAGGAAAGCTGTAAGCAGAAAAACATTATTTCTGGATATTCACAAACATGATAGATGTTTTCTTGCATGTAGTCTCCTCTTCCCAAAGTTTAGAATACAGTCAGGGGAGGTATTTCCCATTGGAAACCTTGTCTAGAAGAGGTCTTTGAATTAGTTCTTGCATCAAGGTCTGCAAGGATGACAGCATCATTTGTAAGAAACTTTTTAAGGAAGTTTGTGAGAACTTTACTGTTCATCAGCAAGTAAATAGATTACAGCATGAAAATTACTTACTTATTATGTCAGATTCTATCTTGAAAAAAGCACTTTTTGAACATAATCTGGCTTTTAAGAGGTGAAAGATACCAGGTTTTCATTACTTAGCAATTTTTTACATTGTCTGCTATTAAAAACCACATGGATATTAAAGAAATAAAAGCCTTGAGACATCAAAGGATGTATTCTCATAGAATACATTTGATTTAGAATTTTTTTAATTGAAACAATGATATTAAGAACAAAAGAAGTCTAGAGAGGCATATACCTCCTCTATGGTGTAATCTCAAAGATACCTCAAGTCCATCTAAAAATACAGCACTGTGTGTAGTCAAGCATAAGTTCATACAATTAAGTCATTACTTGACTTAAAAGGTTTAAGGACCATGGAAAATTACAGAATGTCACATTTCACAGACCCATTCTTTCAGATAATCTACACACAGCAGCACACGTCTTGGTGGCTCTTATTGCTCATTTACTTTTCCCTTCAATTTACATGGACTGGTAAAAATAAATGGGTTTTCCTTAAAAAGGCAGTGTATGAGTGGATGCTTTTTTTTCAGAATCTTGTTCTTTCTCTCAAGGCATTCTTATAACCTGTCATAGTGGAGAAACACAATTTAAAGACAGAATTAAATTTATTAGCAGTTAAGTCCATCTCATGCTTAGCTGAGGTAAGGAATATGGAGCAGACAGGTTGACATTTTCCAACACTGAAAATTCAGATTGTGAAATGAGCTTTTCAGATGGTCACTACACATTTATTTTGGTCATTTTTATGTAATGACAATACCCATTTAATAGTGATGGTTCTGAAGCTAAAAAAAGAGAACGTACTAATTTGCTGTATATAATCTAATCACCAAGAATGACATGATTTCAGAAAAGCTGTTAACAATCTAAGAAATTTATCCCATGCAGTCAAAATGAATGATATTTCTGTGTGACGAAGAAAATATTGAAACTAAAGCAAGTAGCAGTCTTGGGATATGGAAGACTGGATCAGAGTGACAGATTTATGCAAGATCACCTGTCAGGCCAGTGTGGAAGCTCAAAATTTTGTGTCTGCTCTTTGCATGCTGCCAAGACCTTGTATTTACCATTCCTACTTGAAAGATCTGCTTTCACCGACAATCTAATTTACTCAGCTGAATTCAGTGAGTCCTAATTAATGATGTCCTGGGACCTAAATATAGCAAACTGCTCTACAGCCAGTCAGTTTAGATGGTACACAATGTTTGTCATGTTCAAAGCATGGTACAGACAGCAAAAGCTACCGGGGACACTTCTCCCAAACCAAAGTGTTGATGTTACTTCAATTTTTAGCCTTTTTCAGATCTCTGCTGTCTGGCACAAGGAATCACAGGCTGCATTGGGTTGGAAGGTGCCTTAAAGGCCACCTCATTCCAAGGCCCTTGCCCTGGGTAGACACCTCCCTCTAGGCCCGGTTGATGGGAGTAAGAGGTGCCATAAAAAATGGTTTATCTCTAGAAACACCCCTATTTTCCTCGAAGATCTCTTTACAACATGGATATTCATTAGGGCCATGCTTTTAATTCTCATTTGTTGTGAGTCTTTTGCATGATGTCAGCCCGAAAATTATATTTATGGATTCCTGAATCTACCACAAGCACTGATATTTGAAATATAGGGCATCATTTGGGAGCTAGTGAATGATAAATGTAGTTAGGTAAAATTATAACATAGGCCTTGGTTTTCTTAAGTTTCTTATTTCAATAAATAAACAAACAACCAACCAAATAAATAAATAAATACGTTTTTAGGTTTTTTTTGTCTACCAAATATATTTATTTGCCTTTTTTTTCCATTTTGTCTCCTGCTAACATGACAGTTAAAGGACATTTTTAGTCCAAATTTTTAAGCCAACATGGAATAATTCAGCAATTGGGTTTAAATGAAAAACTACAGCACACAAAGGGAGCTTATTTGCCTCTCCTCCAAACTGAAAGAAAACAGGAAAGTGAACACTGGCAATGAAACTGTCTTACAGTAGTGAACCTTAATCCTTTACTGTTTCATTCTGCTGATCGCTTTTCACGCTGGATTGCGAGGGAAAGACAATCAATTCAAATAAACCTCAGAGTGGTTGGCCATATTTAGTTTTCACACATTATTTGCAATGCTTTAATTTCATGGATATAACTGAAAAAAACCAAACTTTTTGTTTGTTTGTTTTTAAGTAAGAAAACCGAAACAGCAGGAAACAGAATTATTTGCTCAAAGCCATGCAAACTGATATTGGTAGAGTCAGGAGTAAAATCCATGTCTGCTGGTTGTTATTCTGGTGCAGCAGAGACTACATTATGTTGTTTCATTTCTCCTTAGTGGAGATGCTGTTCTGCAGTCTGACCTCTGGAGCCAATGCAGACACAAAGTGTGGCATTTGTTAAGCTGAAGACTCTCAAGAGAGGAAGAAAATGTGACAGCAGGTATTAGACAGAGCGCAGGCAAACACGCCACAAATAGAGACACAGGTTTTATGGGGAGTTACAGGAGCTATTTTAAGTAAATCTGGGTGAGTCATTACCTTCATTACTCATACAAAGAAGAGGATGTCCAAACTGAAAGCATTTGGACAATGTACCTCGCTGGAGGACGTTTGCCTTCAGATTCCCTGTGTTATCTAACATGCATTTTATTTGCTGTAAACAGAGGAGACTGATGTAGCCAAAGCAGAGGACTGTGACAATTTCAGACTAAAAATTCATTAATCAGGTTAAAAAAAAAAAGTTAGCTGACCTTGAACCCAGATATAAACTAAAATAATCTAACAGCACACGAACAGCACATGACTTTTTGTAATGGTGTTCCAGCATCTGAGCAATGTGATGACTAAAGATATAAAACTTGAAGGCATCCACGTGATAAAAAAGGTGCCAAATAAAGAGTAAGGCAAGTAAAAGGTGGCCAAGCCATCCTGCCCAATACACATAAAGAAGAATTGGGAAAATTTAAAACAAGGTTAGCACTGACAGGAGCAGAGGAGGTCCCCCTGCTCTGTCTGGGGAGACTGGAATAGGCAAGTGGTGTAAAAGAACAGGTATGGAAAGGAAAGACAAAATATCTACCACAGAAAAACCAAAAGAAAACTATAAAAACAAGCCAATAGGAAATGGTTTGCTTGTGATACAAAAGATTTCAGGCAACATACAATGTGAACACAGATTTCTTGACCACATGAGCTTTTAAAAAAATCTGTTGAAGCTATGGTTATTTGGAGTCCCAGTGATGAAATACAATGTCCTTCATAAAGACAGGTGATGTTTTAAGAGCTGCCTTGCTGAGCTTTGGTGTTATAAATCCTTCTGATCATTACTGCAAATGGTCCCAGGCAGTCAATCCACGAGTGACTCAGCATCAGATTCCCTGCTGAGTCAACCTAAAGGAAACTGCTAAACTGTCCCTACAGCTGGATCTCATAAATAATGATTTCTCTTTTCTTGAAAACAAATAAAAGAGTTGTGGCAAGTGATTTTGTATATGTGTAGTTTATCATATAAAATTTCTAGAAGACTTCAAGTGATGGATAAAAAAGAGGTTCACAAGAGTTTTATTAGTTGGGAACATCAATCTTGGTAGCAGAACATGTACTTACTTCACTAATCTGTTCCTTGTTGTAAAGGGGCTATCTGCAGACCCCTGCAGTGCCCTTAACTCTTTCTGGTTATTTCATGCTCTGAGTTACTGGGGTTAAAGATGCAGCCTACCCAAAGAGAGGAAGCAGTACAGTGACAAAATCAGTAGTGACTATTAAAAGTCACTGAAGTACCAAAGTACTAAACCAAGCTTAACGTACATTTTTTTTCCATGCCTTTAGGTTTCTTTCACCTCTATACATTGCAAACAATTTGAAATAATTTTATCTGTGGTGCTGCTTCAAAGTTACCTGAAGGCAATTAAAACTTGTTCTTTTTACTTACACAGGCTTAGGTTCAATCTATACAGGAATGAACCCCTGCCATCTTACAAGAGAGGGCAAAAATGACTTGTACATTGAAAATGGATGAGCCTCTTGACTTTTTACCTGGTGGAAAAGTATATTTTCTTTATCTAAAAATTCCAGTTTAATTGTTTCCTTTTTTTGTTGTTGTTCATTCCCTGTGCAGACAAAACACGCACTCATCACCTGTGCTTATCAGCTGGCAAAACTGTTTTCTTTCAGCACATTGATTATGGTCATAATGTACCTTGATAAATATACATCAATTCAAGTGTTTACCAGCTGGTTTATGCACTGTTTTTTCACTGTCAAGATACTGTTACATTAACAATATCTGGAATCTATGCTTTATTTTAAAATGTGTAACAAAAGTCTGACAGTAACACATCACTGCAATGGAAAAAGCATCCATTTGTCTGTGGTTCATTGACCATCTTTAAATTTGACCTGGTAATTCAATCAGTGATACCTCTTTTTCCTATGTGAATCTTTCACTCCCTGTGCAGTTTCTCTTTCTGTAGGTGTCTGATTCAGATATTAGATGGGTGTCAGTGATTTAGAAGCTCAAATACTTGATATACAAAGAAGATTAAAGGTTCCCTTTGAGTAGCCAGCAGAATTTACAGAAGTAGCTTAATAAATTGTTGTTGAAGTCCTGCTGAGAATCAGCAAACTTCATGGAGAGACAATGCTGATCACATGAAATCTGGAAGGGGAAAAGAAAAGAAATCCATCCATCCATCCATCCATCCATTCAAGAAAGGGACAAGTCACTGTAATTTTTACTGTTATTGCCATTCTGACAATATCTCCAGTGAAATGCAAGTGTGATGCATTTGCACACCTTGATGGAAACAGGTTATGGCTATGTGTTCTTTTTATTAAATTTCTTTATGAGGGAATGATATTATGTACTGCATGCAGTGTTTCTGAGTATATAAAAGGAGAAAACATAATGTGTTTTCCTCGGAGAATAGGATTTATGTGCTGCAAATGCCTGATATGGAGGAATGGCTTTGTGAGGGATTACTGTCAATACTGCCTGTTTATGAATCAAAACCTATTCAGCAATCGTAAGCAGCTGGAAGCTGAACATCTGGGCCAAGAGTCAGCAGAAAATTTTGCTACCTCTAGATATTGTCTTTGTAGGGGATCAGTTTATCTAGGTTGAAATACGGGCCAGCTGTGAAGAGCCAAACGAAGAAATAAACTTCCCTCAGTGGAGCAAAAACTTCCCTCAATGGAGCAAGGACAGCAAAGCCAGCTTAAATGGAAGTGCAGAATCTTCCCTTAAGCAGTGTGCAGAGGTAGGCAGAGAGACAAGAACTTGCATGTCTCCTCCATACACCAGTGTCTTATGGGTGTGAAAAATGGAAAACAATCACCTCAGGCAATGGTCTGTAGCTGTGGGGTTTATCCTCCCCTAGTGCAGACTCAAACTAGGATTTTAGGAAATTGCAGAGGAGACATCCAGCTTTGCTTGCAAAAGGAGTATGTGACTGAGTAGTTTGGTGAGAAGATATTTTACCAGGAGTACAAAGTAATTTTTCCCCTGATTTCTAATATGTATGCTAAGGAGTTCAAAATTCTCTCCAGGCTGTACAGGGACCTGCCTCTTTTTCTCTTTGTAAAAATGTACAACAAAGTAATTTCAAGCTTTTCTGTTGAATTTTATGTGCTTTCAATTAGACCTTTTTAAAGGGTGTAATGAAATGAGGGCTGTCTTTTAAAGCAAGTATAATGGAGCTTAGGCAGTAATTAATCCTTCCTTTTACTTGTAAAAAATGAATGTGACAAAAGGCTGCACTTTTAATGATTGCTGAACACTGGGCAGGGAAGTGGGATGTCTCCAAGACCAGGATTAGCTTCTAGAATCTGACTTATTCTCCACCATCACAACCACGGTATGATCAAGGTTATCTACTAAAACCAAGGTCTTGATTTTGGAAATACAGAACTTTGACAAGCCTAAAACACTAAAACTGATGTTTTTGCATGCTGAATGTCCACGCTAGGCTAAAAATATTTTGGAAGATTTCAGCCCATCTTACCATTAATCATTTGAAATCTATGCTATCAGAGCATATTTCAGCCTCAGGGTATCAGGGAGAGAATAAGAAAGCACACGGGTCTACACAGTGAAGGCAAGTCTACCTGCTGACCCCTCCTGAGGGCATGACTGTTTCTCCACATAATGCCATTTTTATTTTCAGTTTACTTAGTGGAAAATGGCTCTAAGAAAAATATAGGAACAAAAGTCGACATAAATTTTAATGTTCCTTAGTGTTTGTGCGCTCAGCTTTGCAACCTTATTTCAGGAAATTAATGGAATTGTTCTTCAGCGTGATTATTTATTTGTAATAAGGTTGTGCAAGAGTTTATAAATTGTAATGTTAGTAAACAAGACTTACATTCCCTGGCCAGGGAAAAACAGGCTTTTATATTAACAGCTAGTGTTGCAACATTTTGTTGTTTCTTCATGTTCATGAAGTCATTTTTCTTTACAGCCACTACAACAGCAAATGGTTCTGTCATTAAGCTCTTCACAGAAATTTACTGTGATTTTATTGGAACAGAAAAGGGACAATGCTTTGAGACTTCAAAGGATTTCTTAATGCACTTCACTAATTTCTGCTTTATTTGAAGACTGCTCTTCAATATAAACGCAGCTTCCTCTGCCTGAAATAATTCCTGTTATTGCCACCTCTCTCTCTCCAACCAGAGAATGGGTCTGCTGGCTTGTCAGATTTAATTTCTAAAAAGCAGCAAAGTTATCAAAATCTGTCAAAAATATATGTGCATTAATATCTGATTTAGCCCACGAAGACAAGGAATGGAGTGTGAAGAGTATGGCTGAACAGTCTAATGAAATTTTAATGGATCTTCAGTTCTATTTATTGGATCTGTATTTGTCACAAAGTTTACTTCTTCTGTTATTTCAAAAATTGTCAGTGTTTAACAGAATTCTGCCCATACTATCATACTACCCAGAGCAATTCAACTGCACAGGCCACAGCCTCTGCAATTTTGCCTCTCTCCAAGGGAAAAAAAAAAGAAAAAAACCTGCCACATAATACGTGATGAGAAAAACCCCCACAAAATAGAATTGTACATGCTACTAATGCTGGAATTTCATGTTCTGGGAAGACACTGGGGTGACCACAGTGAAGGAAAAAGGTTAGGTTAGTGTGGCCAATCCATTTTTGTTAGCATGAGGTATTTCCAGTTGTATTTCTATTACATAGAAAGTTTTCAGTCATGGCTCATTATTTTATCCCTGGATATTTCTGCTTCAAGTAACTTCTTGTCTAAATTCATGAAGAGCTCACAGGAAAGGTAATAGAAATTGGAAACAGAAGGCACAGAATATCAACAACTAATGATCAAAAGAGTCTAGACTGGGTTCTGCACCAGACCACAGGAGGAAAACATTCCTCTACCAAAAAGCCAATGTGGTTTGGTACCTTGAATAAGATAGACAAGATCAACATCAGTGCCCCACTGAATCACTAAGACTTGTTCTATAAATATGTTTTTTTTAAAAACTAGAGCCTAGTCACCTGCTTTGTTTCATGTTTTACAGCATCTTTACAATAAAATAGTACATCTGGACTATACTTGCAGAGATAAAGGGCAGAAAGACTGATATTTTGCAATATTTCATGTAAGTACAGAATTAAACACTTTCTTGTATTGACACAAATTCTTGAAATTGAAAACTTGGCTGTAGTATTTTTCTAAAAGCAGGCAAAAGAACAAAATCTGCAGATTTCCTGACATCTTGACACTTACATCTGCCTAGAAATATGAATATTGAAATACTGCAATGCTTCTGGATCTAATCTTCATTTGGAGAACTTTGAAAAATGTTTCTAAATGTCTTTCCAAACTCTGTGATAGAAATTTGCACACAGAGTCACATCCTTTGTATTTCAGACCCTTCTGTCATCTTCTGATCTTAGTTTAGTGAAAAAGAAAAAATGATAATGAAAGATGATTTGGATGCTTTGTACTTACAACTTCTATCTGTACTCTGCTTTTATTTGATTTATTCTATCCTATGAAGGGAAACAATTTCAAAGAAGAAAAAACTCCAAAACCCACATAACCAACCAAAAAAAAAAAAAAAAAAAAAAAAGGGTTGAAAGAACCAAGATTCTAAAGAATCTGTTCCATAGGAGCAGAAGTTCAAAGAAGAAATGTTGTGTTGTCAGATGGAAAGGAGAAGAGAGGAGAGATTCAGATGACTCTTCACAGAAAGGGGTTTTGGATTGGAACATTGTAATTAGTAACTTTAGTGTAGTTCAATAATCAATGCCAAAAATAGCAATTAAATAGAGAATAATGACAACGGTTAAAGAACGTTTTAGTGACAAAAATTGTACCAGACTTGCCTTTTGTTGCTGATCCTGGAGAGTTGCATCAGGTTTCCCAAAAGCCTCTTCTGCTGTCACTCCCTGAAATATGAATCAGCAGCTTCCATGTCCATGGGGTGATTATGACCGTTGGGAGAAGGAGGAAAAAATGTGTATGATCTTCATCCATGACTGGAGGAATCTGAGGGGCTTTTTCTAAT
Organism: Pycnonotus jocosus; assembly: GCA_013400435.1. Taxonomy (NCBI): domain Eukaryota; kingdom Metazoa; phylum Chordata; class Aves; order Passeriformes; family Pycnonotidae; genus Pycnonotus; species Pycnonotus jocosus. The sequence continues at coordinate 35,319 of VWYP01011436.1, forward strand.
GACAAGGGCACATCCAGATGGGACAGGCCAGACTTCCTAACAAAATTTATTTTGTGAAACTAGGAATAGGAAATTAGATCCAACAAATAGCTGAGTCACAGGACCTCCAAAATAGCTTGGCTTCCAGTGAGAGTGCTTCCCTCACCTTTGTGGCCCAGGCCTCAGCTTGGTGCCCCACTTCTGACACTGCTAAGCACAAGGAACAAATCACAGATTGGTGTGCTTGGAGTTTCATTTCCTCTTGAGCAGTCTCAGAAATAACACATGAAAACATGTGTAGAGCTTTCAGGAAATCCTAATGTGTAAAACTGTTACATGGAAGACCAATAGGTTTGAGGGAAGCTGAGGTTTGCTCTGCTCTTTCTTGTGCCTTCTTCACACAACTGGGTTGGGAAGCAAATAACCCAAGACTGGCTAATTCTAACCTACCCTCTCACAAATTACCCTGTAGAGTCATTAGAGCAGCTATAAAGGAGACGGACTGAGTGACTTCTCTTGAACCTCAAAAGCAAGATATTCCAAGCTTTTATAAAATGAGAACTGCCTTTCTGTGTCAAAACAATCAGGGTTACGTCCCTCCTGCTTGAAATCAGAGGAGTTCAAGGAGATGCAGTATTTTGGCAGGAGTTGTGTATTCAGCACAGACATATGTCTGAAAAAGACTTTTCCAAACCGGCTTTGGACGTTCTCCAAAGCCAGCTCCAGCAGAGATCAAGGTCTGACAGAGCCCAGAGCTTGTGTCTCAGAGGCAATTGTTACAAAAGCGTAGGGTCCAGAGAAAAATAGCTAAGGAGTGTGCTTATGATCAGTGTCCTTTTTGCTTCCACCAAGCCAGCTGCATCAGTCCTTAAGCAGACAGGCCTCATTCCTAGAGAGCACCAAAACTGGATGAAACGCTGAGTGGGATTCTTTCTTGGCTAAGGGCAAGTGCTGGTAGGGTGTCAGTAAATTTGGATGACAAGAAAAATATTTCTTCAGCACTACCTGTCTTTGAGGCAGTATTTGGTCTCAGGATACCAGCAGCCTACTTGTGACTCCTTGCTAGCGATTATGCAAAGCTAGAGGAGATAAAAGTCCTCTCAGTCAAGGTGTCTTTTTAGGTGACCACAGACTGCTAAACACAAGACATTGGGAGGGAACACAGCCAGGACAGCTGACCACAACTGACCCAAGGGACATCCCAAACCACAGGGCCTCATGCTCAGCACAGAAAGCCAGGGCAATAAGAAGGAAAGAGGCACATGAAGAGTGATAGCTGAACGACTGCCTGCCTATTAGGAAATTAATTCCTTGCTTTGCTTTGCTTATGTGCACAACTTTCACTTTACCTATTAAACTGTCTTCATCTCAACCCATGAGTTTTCTCACTTTTCTGATTCTCTCCCCCATCCCACTGTGGGAGAGTGATTAAGTGGCTGTGTGGGGTTTACTTGCCAGCTGAGGTTAGACCACGACACCCCTACAGATATTATTTTATTATGGTGGTATGTTTTAATAGTCCAGACAACAGAAGCAAGAAAAGCTATCTTGGTGCTATAAATTGAACAGATTAGCTGTAATGTTATATTTAGTATCGCACAAAATAGATGTGCTGGCTGCTTCACTCAGACAAGGAACATTTTCTCTTTCTGTTCAGTGGGCAACAAATCATCAGCCTAGAACTGTGCTCTGTGTTCTTAAAATCCTAATTTAATTTCTTTTTGTTTTTAACTCTCTCTCTTGTTGTGGACTCCTTGTTGCAGACATCACACATACTCTTGTTATGAGTTAACCATGATTAAGGACCAAATTCCCACCCAGCTTCTCATATAGAAGC
>VWYP01011438.1:0-15164 GCA_013400435.1 Pycnonotus jocosus
TTTTTCAATCCAGCTTGTTGTAGACACAGTATTCTTTCCCTTTGATGGATGCAATTTGTTCTAAGGCCATTCATTTCAGATTTGCACTGTGTATATTATACTGCTACCCAGCTGTTTATTCTTTCAAAATAAATGTTTAGTGGTTACTTCATAGGAGTTACAAAAGTTAAGCAAAAACAACAGAATCTAGGCAGAACATGTAAATTGTCAGAAACACAGTAACTGACTCTCTCAGAAAGTTTGAAGCTCTTTTGGGGAACTTTTTCTTTGCCAGGTTTATTAATCTTATCCATGTTCCTTAGGGGGATTGGGGACTTTTTTTGGTGATGACCAAGACAGTACTATACTGAGCTAAGCTGAATGCTTAAAAGCATAATTTTACCCAAGTATAATCTCACTTCTAAGTGTGAAATCTCAGTGCTAGGGCACTCATCTGGGAGCCAGCTATCAGTCAAAAATTATACACAAAGTTAAAAGACTATGAAACCTTTCCATCTGATTTAATCCTGGTTCTGAACAATATTTATTATGACAACNGAAAGTTTGAAGTTCTTTTGGAGAACTTTTTCTTTGCCAGGTTTATTAATCTTATCCTTGTTTCTTGGGGGGATTGCGGTTTTTTTTGGTGATGACCAAGACAGTACTATACTGAGCTAAGCTGAATGCTTAAAAGCATAATTTTACCCAAGTATAATCTCACTTCTAAGTGTGAAATCTCAGTGCTAGGGCACTCATCTGGGAGCCAGCTATCAGTCAAAAATTATACACAAAGTTAAAAGACTATGAAACCTTTCCATCTGATTTAATCCTGGTTCTGAACAATATTTATTATGACAACAGGATGACAATTAGAATATCCAAGTGCTATCGCTTTAAAATAAGCATTACATTTTATCTGCAATCCAATCAAGCACTGTTACTGTGCAGCACTGAACCTTGGAAGAGTCTCAGTCTGTGACCTCCAGATTGTATTTATGTAATTCACACCTTTTTCCCCCTACTTATGATGTTTACAGAGAGAAATATGTATTTCTCTACGAGTACGTGTCAGCATTTCATTTAGCTACCTATGGTATTTTTTAAGGGATTCAACGTTAAACTTACAGAACGATCTCAAAGAATTTCCTCTCAGGAAATTCTGGAGAGTGTTCAGTTGAGTGCAAAATCCAGAAGATAAAAATAATAAAAGCAGTTCAGTTAGTTAAATTTATATTCAGTGTATTTAACTTCAGTAAGTTAAATTCAGTGCATGTAAGAAAGACAAAGGGCAAATATTACTTTATCATTTTAGCACAAGGAACTATTTCATAGTTACAGTACTGCTGTCCATTTGTGTTCCTGCTCTTTTGTTTGTGGTGCATTTTACATGTATTTAAGAGTTTAATTTTTGACTATGAGAACAGTAGCTTTTAGGCAAATTAAGAACAGAAAAATTTCACTGATGGCAGTGCACAACTGCCTACTACTACTAATATCTAAACACACCACTTATGTTTTCTACTCAGAAGTAAATAACAAATTCACAAAGATGGCCAACAGATTACACTGCACCCAGAGAGGTCATTTAAGGAGGATCAGGTAGTTTCAGTGAACTGATTTCAAAAAAGCACGAGGACATGAGGAACATTTCAGAGGCCAGGGTTACTTTTTAAGACAATGTGCAATATGGCAGCGTGGTGCCTTAAAATCAAAAGTCCAATATGATCATTTAGCCCTGGGCATACAAAATTGTTCATGAATTTCTACATTTCTACTTACTCGCCAAAACAGAAATTCTCTACATGTTGAATAGTTTTATCCTTGTTGCTAAGAGGAATTGCTTCTTCATCCTCAAGGATCAGTTTTCTCCACTCTTCACATTCATCACTGAGATCTGTCTTTTGCTTAAAAGAACAAGTATAAAATTACATATTGTACTGTGCAAGCTGCTCTTTAACTACACATCTCTGTTGACACAAATAATATTTACCACCTAATAACATAAGAAAAGAAAACCCTTAACTGTCCTAATGTTTTTTTCTATTTATATTTTTGAGTTAAAACACTTAGAGCTGGTTACTTTATTACACTATGCCAACACTTGTACTACAGCATTGGCTCTAGTAATCTGAAATACAAATAAAGTACAGGCTTTAGTAGAGACATGAATTTAACTTGGAATACAATCTTCTAAAAGACAGGTTTGCCACAACCAGGGTAGTTCCAGATTCTGTGACAAAACTCTTTGAATGGAGACCATATGGAAAAACCTGGGGATCTGGGGGATTGTACTAATCTGTGCACATAGGCATCTCTAAATCATAAAACAGAACTCAGAGAATATGAAGCTGTGGCACTGAGCAAGTGCCCTGATTATGCCAGGAGGCAGCACAGTGTAAAGAACAGGCATGACACTGATCTGAGAAACTTCCATCTTCTATGGCCCAACAGACTTCAAGCATTTCTGTAAATAACAGAGCAGCCATTTGCTAGTTCAGCCCAGGTACTCCATCTCCTGAATAAATATCCTCCCTGGAAGATTTCTAGTGGACTGCCATGAATCAGATAAACTTTGGTCATTGAAAAATACACTATCAGCATTCATCTTTTTGTCCTGGTTACAGGACATTTCAATAGAAGGATCCAGCACCCACTTTTCCTAAAGAAGAATCAGCTGAATACAAATTAGAAAAACAAAAGGGCTGAAACATCAGAGAGCGGAAAATAATCAATGAGGAAATGGAAAAGACCAGATTATCACAAAGGAACTGAAACAATGGTGTACTTGCTTCTCTTTAAGCTCAAGAACCCAGAAGTGTGGCCGAGCACCAAGCTGGTCTCAATCAGATTCACAAGTCAGGCACATCAGAGCCCCAGACTGCCAGGCCAGATGGGTGAGGCTCAACCAGTAAAGCTGGGAACTACAAACCTCTTTGATCTGTCAAATTACCAAAGAGCAAAAGCAGGGAGGTAATTTGTCTTGTGATAAATCATGCAAACAACAGAGATTCAATGTTAAGGAGGCCTAAAGCAGCAATTTGGGAAATTTTTACCTGATTTTCTTTAATCCAGGACAATAATCCTGAAAAACTAAAGCTGGCCCAGTTTCCACCATAGTAATTTCTCCTGTAAAGCAAAAAACAAAAGAAAAACTTGTTGGACAGGTAAAACAGCTTTCTCAGACTTAAAAGAAAAAAGCGACCAAGTCTGATACATTCAAAACATTTTTCATGGCAAGATTTTTCAGGTGCAGAATAGATAAAAATCAGTATTTTGCAACTATTAATCAAGTGCAAAATTTCCATTTTCCTCCTTGTATGTGTCACTGACTAAACACACTATAGTCCAAAATTAAATTGTTTGGAGGGTAAATGGATAATGCTGAGAACAACACAGGGGATGGTGTGAAGAAAAGGAAAATAGAGATAATACTGCTTTTCGGCCAAGATTGGCTCTCTTATCCATTATGCCAAATACAGGAAAGTGCAGTTTGTTATTTATCTACTGCTTACACAACATACCATGCCTATTACAGACTAAGATGATGTTCTGGCAAAACACTTACTGAACTGCATTTACTGCAGGTGGAGCCAAAGGAACTGATTTGTACAAAGTGATCATCCCTCCCTGAGCACTTCCCAGTTTCTATCTACCATGTTCTTGCTTGAAAAAGATTATTTACTGCTTTTAAATCGCAGAAAATTAATAGTTCTTCTGTCAATCAAAGAAAGCCTCTGCTCTTTTAAAAACTTCTCTACCAATACTTCTCTAGGCATCTGTTGGAATTAGTTGGCTTTTGTTGTCATGCATAGTACATCTCAAACACTTAACAACTCTGAGAAGAAAAACAATAGAGCAATTACATTTTAAAAAGTCACCAGTTCTTGCAAAATAAAAGTTATTTCAGGATTTAACTCTGTTTTCTACCAATGTCTACTGTCATTTCAGAAGACTCAAAGATACCAAAAATACCCTCCTGAATAGATAGCTAATGTTATTGCAGACACACTCACATTAAAAAAAAAAAAAAAAAAAAAAAAAAAAAAAAAAAAAAAGAGAGAGAGAAGAAGAAGAAGAAGAAAATGTAGGGAGAAAGATAGGGTTTGCATTTTAAAGAATAATGTGAAAGCTGTTAAATCAATCTTATCATAACCTCCTCCACTTTTAAATTGCAGAGATCAGTGTGATAACAGTGTAAAGCTAAATTCAGGTTAGATTCTCCTGACTAGATTTACGATGGGATGCTTTTGACAGGGCTTATCTGCACTGACAAAGACTTCATTAAGAGTGTCAGCCCCGCTCCAGCACCACAGGCTGCTGCTCTGGACCACGGTGCTTACTTAGCATATGAAGGACAGATGTCTGCTGAGCAGTGCCTAATTGCTCCTGACTACAAACTGACCTAAAAAAGTCTTTCAGCTCCTGCAAGGCAATAGTGAAGAACATAAATAGGACATCTTTTGCAAAGACAACAAAATCCAGTATTCACTGAATAAAGGTGGCTCCAACAATGGATCATGGTGCTCCAGGCCCTGAAGTGGGGGTACTGGGCCCACACCCTGCAATGTGGTGACTCAGCAGCACAGCTCCATCTGCAGATGGTTTCCAAGCAGGAATTCCAATCCTCTGTAACAGGAGTTCATGTGACTGACATGGCGAGCTCCAGAACTACTGCTGTTTGGTATCACACAGAACACAAAGCAGTGAGGATTAAATCTATGAAATGCCCATTTCTGTGGGATTTCAATCTGTAAGAGACACTGACAGTTGCCTGCGATGATAACTTCCAGCTCTCTTTAAGTTGTCAATGGTGCAGGGTAATTTTTTCATTTTCTTCAGATTCTACAGAATAAAAACTTTAATATTCATGTATTATCTGCCATTTCTGGGATTTCTAAAATCCATGGCCATGAAGAATTATTTTTAAGGAAATGTGCTGCTCTGGTTGTAAGTTTCTTGAATATGGAATACAATATATAGCTGTTGGAGCAAGCAATGCCATGGTCACAGAAATCCCAGAAAACACCTGCCTAAAATTAAGAGTGGGTTTCTTGACTCTACACCAATATTAAGCCATGCATATTTAGAGTACTTAAAGTTAGAATTTCCAGTAAGAAAAATTAACATTATTTTCGCAGAAAGTTACAGAAGTTTATTTGTGAGCTGTCAGACATCTTTCATGTGAACATTCCTCTGTTCATCAGCTTGGTTTTCCTTTGAAATGATTTGTTTTACCCAGTGTTGAGGCCACCCAGTGTGTTCAACAAGGCACTGCACGATCCTGCTGTGGAGTTCCATCCATTCTGAGGAGGTGGCACAGCCTTTCTCCAAAGGAAAATGAACGACAGCTGTCCCTCCTTTCCTCTGGTGCCTGAGCACCATTCCCAAGCTGTGCAATGCCACCTCAAATATTCATCTTCTTCTCAAGTAGCAACTTCCAGATTTTTTTTATCCTGGAATTTTAATTAGTTTCCCTGGACTGCATGATGAACCAGGATTGCTTAATTTTCTCATCTGAAAACACTACAGAAGGAAGATAGAGCAGACATGATTACTGACATAATGAGCAAAGTTTATAGCAAGTCTTGAAGAGGAATTCTGAGAAGAGCTGACTAATGGTTTTACAACTAGGACTCCTTTGTAACCAAATATTTTTGTTATAATTGCTCTGAAGATGAACTGAGGAATTCCTTTAAGTAATGGTCAAGATCAAAGTCTAATTAAAGATAAAATATTGTTCCAAAATCTCAAAGCCTAAGCTCCCCTCTTCTTTTGCTGTATTAGCAAACTACAAAAATGGATATTCTCTCCCTTTTTTAGGGCTATAATCCAATTATTCCCCAAATAAGAACAGGAAGCACTTTGAAGGTGTAACAGCAGAGGTGGAAAATAGTTTTTCTACCAAGTTAGAGCACAGATGTTTTCCTTCCCTACCATACATTATTTCCTAAATTATATTTGTTCAAGACTCCTCTCAAGTTACCTGGCATTCACCTGAATGACAACATTGCTCCTTTTCCTTCACATTTTTCAAATCTCTAATCTGCAGTCCAGAGCTAACAGCAGAAAAAGGTTTTGCAAACTTTTGGAAATGTAGCTTAAGTACAATTTTACCTCTGCAAAATCTTGTCTCTTCTCCTACATTAGCTTTTCCCTTTTTTCTTCAGCTACCAAGACCATTTTCAAAATAATTGGCAAATTCCAATCCAGAATATTGAAATCACAAATTGTTTCTGACTGATGAACAATCTGAATCTGAACCAAGAAAATACCTAATGTGCCCTTCTGCAGACGAACTGCAATTTGAGAAACTGGACGCTTCTGAAAGCAGGAGATTCACAGTGAAAACATAAAAACAGCAAAAACATTTGTCGGCTGGTGCCTTCCTAGGGCCATGGCACAGCCCCCACGATGACATTCAAAGCTGCTGCTGGCTGGACAGGAGCTGCTGATGCTTCACCATTTCCCCCAAGAACTGCCTCAATGTGTCTGTCCTGCATCTGATCTTCCAGAAAGAAGTCCTGACCCATCAGAGCAGCTGTCCTTTGCACAGGAAGCTACTGCCACATTGATTTTCAGGATCTGAACACAAAATGACTTAAGTTTCAAACCCATCAAGTTTTCTGTGCTACCTATTAGTACACAGGCAAATGTATTCAAGATTCCCATTCTGGCCCTGTGATGGTGTTTAGGAAATGTCTGGCTTTCAGGAGGAGGAGTTTAACCCAAACAGCTCCTGAGATCCTTCAGCCCAACAGAAGGGTGGGTGACGATGGCAATCACTTGTGCTACATCACATCATATCCTGGGATATGAACATGACCGAAGGGAATTACCATGGCTCAGCTGAGACCATGTTCTCTAAAGAGAAGAGATTTCCTGTGAGATTGTATCCTAAATCAAAATAAACAGAAAAAAGACCTTTTCAAAAAAGCTCAAAAGATTCCAGAATTAACAATTTTCTGCCTAGTAGTTTCAGTAGTTTTCCTTATGGAAGTTAAATAATTTGCTTTTCTTGCAAGAAATTGACCTGCTTATAGAAGCACCTCTGTTTTGCTCTCTGGCTGCTGTAGTCCCGCAGCTCCCTCACTTTACAGCAGTTAAAGATCCAAAAGAGAGCTGTATGAAGACACAGAGTCTATTACAACAAATATTTTACAAATTCTGAAAAAAAAAAAAAGTGAGAGAAACTGTGCAGCAGGAAGTGGAACAAACTACAAAAGCAGAGATCTTGGACTGAGGAGGTAAAGGAGTAAGGCCCAGCACGCCTCTGGACGCTCAAATAAAAGGATTTTGGACACAAGGAACACTCAAGTGCTCTACAGGCAAAGTATAGTAAAAAATAAGAAAGGTAACAGGTGTCAAGAAGCGAGACATGCCCAGTTTGCTCTACTTCTCACAGAAGTTAAAATTCTTCACCTTGACCGTCCTTTGCTTTTGAATTAAATTCTATGTGGAAAGATAAATAAGCCAATCAGGAAGGATATAGATAATACAGCTGCAGCCTACAAATGCTGTACTCCAGATGTCGAATATCAAATATAAAATGTAGCTAAACATGCCTCACCCCTAACGGCCCCACCCTCAGTATCCAAACTAGTGCATAACTACAGATATTACAGAATAATTGGATATTACAGAAGTTAAAGAGGGAAATAAACAAAGGACCAAAAGCAGAAACTTGAGCAAGTGGTTGGGAGAAAGTCCTTTGCATATGCACAATTAGTACAGGAAGCATGTTCACTTCAAATAATCCACTTTTAGTCTTGATCTACCTTTCTCCAGCAGCTTCAAATTTAAACTAAGTGCCAATCTCCACATTTTAAATTGCAAATTACTTTTCTAAATCATTTAACAAATATCCTTGAAATTTCACATGTCAACAGCTCATTAATATCTACAGTAAATGTAGCTCTCTGAGAAGAACCACAGATTTTACGTTTATTGAGACAGATAGCTGGCACAGAGAAATAGAGCTCCTTCAATTACTAGCTGGCAGAAGCTAACTTCAGTTTAAAATCAGTCTACGGCAATTTATGGCAACACTGCAGTGAAGTGACTATTTTGAATAAGATTAGCTACTGCTGATGGCAATGCTTGGACAGTGTTTATAAATCAAACTCAGAACTCAGTATTTTATAATGGGCTACTTCTAAACTATCTCCCATAATCACCTATGCAGTATATTATGATAAATGCAAACACAGCTGGAGATTAAAAGTAATAAAATAAGGTACACGAGGTAATGAGAGCAAGTAAACTATAAACAAAGACTTTATACATATATGTTTGCAATACCTGGTGCCTGACTTAACTTGGGCCTTTGTAGGGAACAACAAATTATTCAAAGTAGCACATCTAACATAGCTATTTCAGTAACCCCAATTTTCATTTCTTTATACACTGAGAAAAATTTGAATTCATAATTCCGATCATTAATGAAGGGAACAACTTCCATTGTTAAAAGGTGATACTCATCATAGCTAAAAACAGGCATGGATAACAGAAATCAAAGTTCCAGTGGTCAATACTATTACAGACTTTGACAGCCAACGAAAATAAAAAACTGAAATAACACAAGTCATTCTCACCAAAGAGAATGAGATAATTACTGCCAGGAATGAGAATTAATGGCACTAAACTTGTAGCCATTCCTGCCTGTAGCAAAAAAAGCAGCCATCACAGCATCCTTCACCACAGCACTGATGTTCCAAAACCCTGAGCTTCCAAAAACTGCCTGCTCTATTGATGGAAATAACACCCTCAAAATAAGACAGAGACAGAAACATAACATTACTTGGTGCCAGATGAAGAGAGAGGAGTCCTGCAGCCCACACTGACAGAGACACAGAAACCCTTCCAGACAGTTTAGCTCTTAAAAAGGGAAATTACTGGAGTAACTTACGAATCCACATGAAGAACTCTCTGGCCACTTCTGGCACATGCTGCTGCAATAATGGACTCAGGCAAACCTGAAATGACACGAGCAGTTTTTAGAACTTAGCATGCCACGATATATTAAAAATTGCAATAATGGTACAACTTGGTCAGAAGCAGGCAACTCAAACAAAACAATTTTTACAATGTGAGTCACTGAAATTTTTAACAGTCTCATGCTACCAAAATAATGAACACTATTTTGTACTCTTTAACATTTTGCTGACCCTCTTAAATGCAAAGTTGTTTTTATTTTCTTAATAACTGTATGGCAGATACCACTTGCAAACACTACTGAGCTAAAGCTCAGCACCAGCATCTTCTCTCCACAGCCTGCTATCATAACCAGATTGAGTATTTGCCAGCACAAGGATACCCAAAGCCTAGTGGAGTGCTCTGTAACCACATCCTTGGTAATGCAGACAAGTATTACCTGAGGGCGTTTTTGTGTATTTTTGTTCACTTCAAAGTGAACGACAAGACTTTGATTGTCCTTAGAGCGTTATCCCTATCAAAATCCCCCACATTATGCAATTACACTCTACCAAAACCATATGTTTTCACCATATTTGGAAAAAATATATAGCAAAAAAGCACACCAACAGCCTGTGATATGTGTACATGCTTGGAATGGCACAGGATCCCAGTGGAGTTCAATAAATAAATGAGGCTGTCCTGTAATGTCTGCTCCCACTCACTAGATTTCACATGCCCAGTCAAATGCCTTGGATTCTGGAGCAGGTTCAGAAAAGCAGGAAAGCTCACTATCTAAGCTCTGTGGCACTAACTTCTCTCAAATCTCCTCTTCAATGATCTGTTGGCTGTTCAAGCAAGTAATTCAGGAACAGCAATTAAAATTCTAGAGACTGGTATCACGAGACACTTAGGCCATGTATTCAATTAAGAGACGAGACTAAAGGAAGTGAAAAGAGTGTTTGGCTGATCTGATTTCCAGCAGCACCAGAAGCAGCTGCACTGGTGCAACTGCAGAGACAGAACTGGAAGGGGAAAAAGCAGCTGTGGAAGGGCACAATCTGCTCTGGCTCACTCCATGACAAACATCATCTCCAGCAGAGTTCCAGGCCTGCACTGGCTATTCCTTAGACAGAACAGTGCCTTCACCAACAAACAAAACCTTGCAAAACCTTGGTAGAAAAATCCCCTGGGAGCTGGGTACACCAGACCACACTTTCACCAACTCTTCAAACCAGCAAAGGCCAACACAATTATCAAAATAAAGAGCTGCAACCTCTGCCCTCATCATCTGCCCCTCCTGTCCTCCTTCCAAATCAAATAAATGGTTGGTTTTTGGGAGAGCAGTTCCATGGTGATGTCCAAAAGTACAAATGTTTTGTCAATACAAAGAAGGAAGTTTAAGACATGCATGACAATTTTTCCAGGACCACAGCTAAAACTTCCCCTCATATTTTCTGGTTTTAATGATTACTTTTTTGATAGATTTAAAAAAAAATAAATCCTGAATTGATAAAGCAGAAAAAGTCAAAATAGTTTTGCATTGCTGACCTTCTACAGCAAGTGAAGGTTTAACACAGAATTAAGCTCCGGGGCAGAAGGAGGGATGAACAGTTGCAGTAGTTCCTGGGATGTTTGCTTCACAGCCTAGGAAGGCCAAAAGTCTTCCGAGCTGAATTTTTGGAAGCAAGAGCTCAAAACACAGACCATTGTGACCAAGGAGACAAGGAGAAAATACATAAATGCAGCACACACTTCAGGACTGACATGAGACCCTGGCTGCACACAGTCATTACGTGAGAGCTCCACACTCAGCTGTCCCCCCATGTTTATATATATGGCTCATTTTGCTCCCTCTATAAACTATCTGGAATAGAATCTACAACTACTCTTTGTTTGGAGTTCCTGAAAAAGCTTTCCTTTCCTTCACTGGGGCACAGAGAGTATTACTCCAGAAATGGAATTGAGAAACTTGTTTCTCCTTCCTTATTGATAAAAGCCACTGAGAAAGTGTTGTAAAACATCACCAGTGCTGCCTGGCTGACCTGGGCCGAGTTATAGCTACCAGAGCATAACTGATTGCCTTAAGCTTGATCCAATTGATACTGTGTTGGAGGTCTGTTCTTCCATTAACCTTGGATGAAATTGTTCCCTGAATTAGCTTCCTCACTCTTGAAAGCTGGCATCAATTTTCCTCACCAATCCTGTGCTTCTAAGACACCGTGGCCCCCCACACACCCAGTGGTAAGAGGGGGAATGCGGCCGTAGGGTGAGGCCGCCACATCCCAGCTTTTGGAGAGGCTGCCAACAACCTGCTGGAACAGGACACCCCGTGATCTTGGGTGACAAGACCTCAGGAAATCCAAGAAATATAAGACTGTCCCATGCACCAGTTTCTGAATTCTGTTCTCCAACAGAAACAAGGGCACAGGGAAAAGAGGCAGCTTTGTCAAATGCAAGTTACTCCTACATGTGACTTGTTTTGCATGTTGGTTACTGAACAAAAGCCTTTTCCAAAAAAGACGGTTCTGGACAATTACAATATAGTTATACATCGTCCTTCTCTATCTAGGAAAAAATCTAATTTGGAAAAGCCTGCTTAGAAAAATGATAGTTTATGAAATGATAGCATGGAAAGATGAACTGTCTCAGAGAAAATGCTCAGAGAGTTGTGCAAAATAAGTCCCCTTCAGATAATTCAGTAACAGAGAAATATGTATTTTTAGAAACTGTTCTTACTTGGAAACAACTTTCTGTTCTGAACTTTGATTTCTCATAAGCCCTAAAATGGATTATATTCAGATTTTGAAATGTGTTTGGATCCTTATTACAAGGCAGGGCACACTCTGGATTCTAAAATGCCTAATGAATAAATAAACCTGGATATCTCTGGGCTATTTTCCTCACGAAGGATCATTCCAACACTTCCTGCTACTCATCCCTCTTGTGGATCAGTCAGCTGCTGGCCTGGTCAGCTTAAAGGATTAAGAACATGTATCACTCGTGATATTTAATGTCTGTGAACAGACAGTTGTGTAATGATTTGGATCCAGCAACAAAGATCACCAAGAACACCCAAACTGAAACAAGAATCTACACCTCCTTCCAGATTATTGTTAAAAATTCTAAGACTGTACTATCAAACTCAGCAATCAAACTACTGAATCATCATTGCTCTCTAGTACAATTAATAACTAATAATTTCCTACTACGTTAGCACACATATTAGTTACTATGAAAGACAGTTCCCATTTATGGTACCTGAAATATCTGCAAAGGGCTACTGCTGCACACAGGTAAAACCTTACAAAGGGAAGGCCTTGTAAAATCATGGCTCAAGCCTGCTACTCTGGCTAAGCAGAAAAGGACCATGGGAAAGTGACTCAGCTGAATCAGAGGTAGAAAAACAAGTTATATAAACATTACATGCTCCCATCGTGGAGTATGGTGGTTGGTTGAATTACGTTTATTATGATTTCAAGGTATGTATCTGATGGAGGCCTAACTGCTCAAAAAGGCTTGGTTTTTACAATAAAGCAGCTCTCTTCTGCCTCTCTACCTCACTATGGAGCCTCACCTCACAGGCTACTGCAAAAGAACATTTCCTCAAGTAAGGTTCCAAATCCAAACAATTTTTAGATTTGCAATGGTATTAACAGGAGATAAGAAGTCTGAATAGGAATTGCATGATCCAACCACAAGAAAGCAGTAACAGATTCAGTGTTCAGTGTGTTATACATAAACATCTGGCAGCATAAAAGGGATTTATGAGGAAGAATTAAGAATCCACATAATTCTTGCACCAATTTAACACGCTGATTCAGAAGTTCTTTGTATTTGAGGCGGAAACTATTCAGAAATAGCAGAGCTTGTTACCAAGAAATGTAAACATTTTCTCTGCTTCTTGGCCCCTTCATATTCCCCCCTTAGAACACTTACATGTGAAACATTTGCATTATGTTGAATTGTCCTGCACCTCATTTCTCTTACCAGGAAAAACAAGGACAAAGAGTTTTCCTTCCTGAAGAAGGACTGGCTAGTGGCAGTTGGAATCTTTATCATCATTCCTTAGAGCCATTGCATTCTTTCTCCACTTACTAACCCTTCATTTAGCAGATGCAGTATTAAATCAGCCTCTCTGGCCTCTCAAGAAAACATTAATTTAAAATTTCAGTGAGGTAGGACATTCCATCTGCACAGAGATATAAGTATAAAATTAGCAATTTTACTCATTAGTGATGTCTGGATTGCTAACATGTTCTTCCACATAGAATTTCAGAGGTGGCACTTGGCACCCACCCATCCAGCAGGCAATGCATTCACTGCTTCACTGAAACACTCTGCAAAGTCAAAGTGAACCAACTTGAGAGGGTTTCTAATGTTGCTGCAGAGAGTGCTGAGAGCACACTCATCCTCCTGCCTCTGGCTTCCCATTGGAAAGAAAGTGGCAGGCAGACTGAATTGTAACAATAATTAGTTCCAATTAAACTAACTAGTATGGTGGCAGGGCCACTTCAGCACTCAGAAGAAATTGAGGTTTGTACCAATGATTCTTTGAAGGCCCTGGGGAGTGCTGGGAGACTCCAGGGCTGCCTGAGCAGCAGCTGCAGACAGGAGGGTGCCCAGCAGGAACAGAGGGCTCAGGACAGCCCTGTGATCAACAGTGAGGTTTATCTGCTCAGTCCCCTCTGGCAGCACTCGCTCTCACTGCCACTGCCTCAGCACTGTCTCCAGCCCAGCCTTCTTGGATACACACCGGGCAGATTCATCTCAATACATCTCAAAGAGGTGGCTGCTGCAAGCTGACCTTGAAGCCTGAGGGTTGTTTCCAGTAACCTCTGACCAAGAGAATCTCCATTACAAGAATTTTTGGAGCCTCCCTATGAAACAAAATCAGCCATACTCTTATTTTCAAGAATACTGTTTTAGAAATAAAAAAAAAAAAACAACCAAAACCAAAGGAATTAGCTACACATTATATAGTTGTTCAAAAACCAATTCTTTTTTTAGTTGCAGTACAACAAAAAATTAAAGTTTGAAGTTAACTGCTAAGGTGGAAAACTTTTTTCTTCAGTTTTAAAAGCCCATTAATTACTGAAGTCTTAGAAAATAATGTATAATTCACCTCTGTGTGATCAAAAATTAATCTTAGGCTTACACATTGTGTTTCCTGTTTAGCAGCTGTACTTGCTGCTCTAGTGCTGCACTGCCTCTTGCAGTGCCTTGAAAAGGATGCAGTCACTGCCCTCAGCAATTTCTAAACTAAACAGCTTCCTGTCTGTGGGAGCATCTTGGTTCCTGAGCTGTTCACTGCAAACTGTTTTGCAGTCATCCAGATGATAAGTTTTTAGTGAATTACACAAGATCTATCTCGAAAAAGGCTTAAATGTTTAATTCACTTCACTCCATCTACTAAATAAATCACAAATGGCTTTTTCATAATATAAAATGTTGAAGGGAAATATATAAAAATGTTGGAACATAGACAATTTCAAAACAATCTTCTGGACTCAGACAGTTGACCAGCTGCAATACATTTTGTTTGCATCTGAACTTCTAAGTAGAGAAGAGCAGCTGACTGGAGAAGCTCACTACAAAATATTCATGGTGTGTTTTTGGTATATGCGAATTTTTAAAAGCATTTCATAATTTAATTGCAAATTAAAATACTTCTTGTATATAGTATTTTACGTTAAAGATTATTAACTAAAATTGATTCAATATTTGCTCATATTGCAGAGCAGTATCAGAAAATACTTCTACATTACTGAGTAGACATAGAAAGTAAGAATTATTACCAAGAAAAGTAAGAACACGTTACTGGTCAAGAGAGAAATCACAAGTAAAAAGTTTCTTCTCCTACACTGTAATTGCATACAGTTATCTGTGTCTCATCAGAGGAACTTGGCAATGAAAACCATTCAATCTCACAGTTGGTGTAAATGTTTTATTTAGAAAAGCAACAAAAGCACTTAGGCTTGAAATAAAAATTTAACTTCTTATTAAAAATTATACTCACACCAAGCAGTGTTCTCTGAACAGTGTTCTCCAGCACATACTACAGCTCTGAGTCTAATCTTTGGTTGAACAATAGCAGCAGATAAAGCAAAGCTTGAAATAGAAGACCTGTACAGCAAGATACACACTGAGTTTTATTTTCACTTGAGCCTTCTAATTTCACTTCCTTTTCTGCTTCCCCACGGGAAAAGGGCTTGCTTTCCTTGCTCCTCATACATTTTTAAAGATTTCACGAAAGGATATTTAGGAAGTTTCTC
>VWYP01011440.1:0-19848 GCA_013400435.1 Pycnonotus jocosus
TCTGTGATCCTGTGACTCCATGATTCCATGACTGTTACACACTCTGGAAGTCTTGTTTACCCACAGAAGCTCATTAACAAAGGATTCCTTATCACAGAACCCCTGAGTCCAGCAGGAATTGCCCTGCCCCGGTGCCAGAGGGAGGGTGAAGGAATTACACCTCACTGCCCTCCCCTCCTTGCAGCAGACAGGGCAGGACTGAACCCCCAACACGATCCTGGAGCTGCTGATGGACAATCCAGGGAATGAGAAGCACATGTGCTGGGGGAGCAGTGTAATGTCATTGGCATGCTCCAGACGTGAGCAAAGCAAGACATGGACCCCAAGATTAAATTACAAAGGTGTCAAATTCGTGCCAGGGATGAAGGCAACAAGGCAGAAATTATTGGCAAGATGGAGAAAATAAACATTATATCAGAAAATATTTTTTAAAAGAGCGGTTAGGAGAAATTTCTAAAAACAGCAGGTTTTGAGGTGGAAGGTGAAAATAGCTGAAACACCTGAAGTGCAGACAGGGCACTGCATTATATGTAAAACATGACAGCAAAGAGAAAACTAAGGCAGGTCTTAGATCTGCTTATTCCATAAGGGAAAGCCCAGGGAATGCTCTGGGCTTCCCTCTTGAAGACAATCCAAACCCAGCAATGAAGGATTCGGTGAACATCCACCAGGGTGGGCACAGGGAATGGATGGGGTGGCACCATCCCTTCCCAGGAAGCAGAGGGGGTGCAGCAGGAAAGGAAGGACATCCACCAGGGTGGGCACAGGGAATGGATGTGGTGCCACCATCCCTTCCAAGGAAGCAGAGGGGGTGCAGCAGGAAAGGAAGGTGTGTGCATCTCTATTAAACAGAATCTCAGTTAGGTCTGCCCAGGCAGATGCTCTGACACACAAATTGAGCAATGATGTTAAATCTGCACACAATACTGGTTTGCTGTCNGATTCGGTGAACATCCACCAGGGTGGGCACAGGGAATGGATGGGGTGGCACCATCCCTTCCCAGGAAGCAGAGGGGGTGCAGCAGGAAAGGAAGGACATCCACCAGGGTGGGCACAGGGAATGGATGTGGTGCCACCATCCCTTCCAAGGAAGCAGAGGGGGTGCAGCAGGAAAGGAAGGTGTGTGCATCTCTATTAAACAGAATCTCAGTTAGGTCTGCCCAGGCAGATGCTCTGACACACAAATTGAGCAATGATGTTAAATCTGCACACAATACTGGTTTGCTGTCACTGGGTACAGGATGAGAGCCTTGCAAGCCCCTCTGCACACAGGGAACAGGATTTGCTGGGGTTACAGAGCTCCAGCAGATGCACTCAGCTCCTGCTGCCCCAGCCCAGAGCAGGCTCCCATTCCCTGCCAGCCCCCAGGGAAGGGAAGGCTCCCTCAGGGGAGGCAGGGGCTGCCCACCATCACATCTGCACTGGGCTGGAGAGAACAAAACCCTGCAATGGCCCTGCACACCGAGCACCAGGGCTGAGGGCACGGGCACTGTCCTGGCAGGGATGGGGGAGGTGATGCCCTGGGCTGCACCTGCCCCACTCCCAGTGCAGCCTGGGGCAGGGGCAGGGCTGGACTGGTCCCCACACATCTCCTGGGGATGTCCTTGGGCTGCTCCCACCTGGCACTGCTCTACTTGGAAAAAAACCCCTGGCATTTTCAAACTAGCTGGTGTCCTATAATTTGACATTCAGGCTCATCCCTTTGTTTCCTCCCCAGTTTGAGGCAGCTCTCCCAGACTCACAGAAAGCCTCACTGGAACACAGGAATGGTTGTGGTTTGGCACAAGGTGCTGTCTGATGATACAAGACTGCTACTGTCCCCAAAACTCACTGCTGCTCAATTATCTTCTATAATTTGCCAGGATTTTGTCTTTGAGTTTCTGTTTTGCTGAAGCCACTGTCCCTCTAAAAGACCATTGTTTTTCCTTCAAAACACACAAAAGAGAATTGCCTGATGCCCACAGAGAGGCAAAGTTATTTTAGCAGCTACAAGGCTGGGTTCTCTCCCTCTTGCCCCCTCTCCCATCTCCCCTTTCCTTTTATTTCCCCAGGGAAGGTCAGAGCACTGCCTGCTCTCCCCAGCACCCACCCGGAGGCAGGAAAGGGATCCAGCCCAGGCAGGGTTTCCCCCATGCAGGAGCAGGCTGTGATGAGTGATGTGTTTCACCAGAATGCAAATCCAGCTCCAAGAGATCCTCGATGAAACTGTGAGAGCTGGCGATGGTGGAAGGAATGAGTATCGCACACAGAGGAGTTTTGGACTGGTTACTCAGAGAGATAAGGACCAGGAGCTTCACTAAAAGACAAATTCATCCCAGTTGTGCACTGCTTTTGCTGCTGTGAACCAGGAGCCATTTGCACTGGGCAGTACCTGAGACAGGAACGCAGCTGCTCCAGCCTGGGGTAACACGAGACGGAGCTTTGGATTTTTATGAACACAGAGAAACAGCTGCACAGTTAAAATGCACAATAATCCCCCTCAGAGAAGTCTTTGGCCCAAAGAAGAGTTTATAAACTCACAGGCTTTGTGCATCATTTCTTGTACCCGCTGTCCAGGTCTGCTGCATCCCAGCACACACAGCAGCACACCCAGGCACGGCAGGAAGGGCAGATTTAACAAAAGGATCCAACCTGCAAGGGCTGCAGACACTGCCAGCAACCCCGCCTGACACAGCAGGTGGCCCCTCAAAGCACCTGCAGGTCATTTGTCACACGGATAACCCGGGAGCTCCGTGCTTGGCAAATCAGGGGAGTGTCAAGCACAGAATCCCAGCAGAAGGAAAAGCAGCACCCAGCCCTGCCAAAGCCCTTCAGTGCAGAACGGTCCAGGCTGCCAGGGGAGCTCCCTGGGCACTGCCCTGAAGCTGTGAGGACTGAGAGGATGGAGGATGATCCTCAATGGACACTGCCCTGAAGGTGTGAGGGCTCAGAGGATGGAGGATGATCCTCCCTGGACACTGCCCTGAAGGTGTGAGGACTCAGAGGATGGAGGATGATCCTCCCTGGGCACTGCCCTGAAGCTGTGGGCACTCAGAGGATGGAGGATGATCCTCCCTGGGCACTGCCCTGAAGCTGTGGAGACTCAGAGGATGGAGGATGATCCTCCCTGGGCACTGCCCTGAAGCTCTGGGGACTCAGAGGATGGAGGATGATCCTCCCTGGGCACTCCTGGGGCTCTGCTCTCAGCTGCTGCCAGCAAAGCAGTCACCCCCTGGCTCAGTGAAAAAACACAATTTCTACATGAAAAAGCACATCTTCTAAATTGGGGGCTGGGCCCCAAAGAGCAGAAAATGTGTGTGCTTCCTTTGGGAAAGGAAAGAGGGAGCCTGGCTGGGAGCCTGCATGGTGCTGTCAGAGCCTCCTCGATGGCTGCTATCATGATCTCAGGGTCCAGCACTGGCAATCCTGAATTCCTCTGAGCAGCACTTTGTGATTTCAATAAAATCCGTGGGCTCAGGGCTCTGTGAGGGGTCACAGGCTGAGAGGTGCAGCCTGGCTTTAGCTCTGCCTGCTCCTCCTGCTCCTCCACATGACACCAGAGCTCCACACGCTCCTCCAGAGAAGCCACAGAGAACACTGTGGGTCTGCTCCTTTCACACCTCAGAGCAATTTATCACTGCCCTTCCCCATCTTTACCAAAACCTGGATTTAAGCCTGGAGAGTGGCACAGTCCCTTTTACTGCTCAGCTTTTCCTGAGTGAATACCTTGCAGTGGTTGGGCTGTTCTGGCCTCTCCCCCACGCTGTGCTGGTCACTGGCTCATTTTCCAAGCACTTGCTTCAAGCATTTTAGGTGTTGGGAAAAAAAATCAAAAGAGCAGCTCCAGAGGGCACATTTGCTAGGTCAAAGCTCTGAGAAGTGTTACAGAGACCTCCTGACATTGAAATAGTTCCAGGCAGTTGGGAACAGGCTTAATTTGGGTAATTGAGTCTGACATGGCTGTGAGTGAGCAGGGCTGAAATCCACTTTAGAGCCCCTAGAACAAGAAGATAAGTCAAATCTACCACTTGAAAATGATTTCTTTCATATCTTTCACTGGCAATACCATGAACTCCTGGTTAATGGTGTAGCAACTGCAGAATGTCCAGGCCCCAGCTGCAATCTGGGGAAGCAGGCAGGAGTTTAATTTGTTCCCAAACAAGCTGAGGCTCTGCACTGTTGTTCCCTTTGTCAGCAGATTCCTGCAGCAGACATTCCCCCCGAGCATCCAGCAGGGACTGTGGCTCTGGAGCTGCCCCTGGGGCAAGGGAAGCTGTGCTGTGTGGGAATTCGGCACGTGCAGTGAGACAAATTGCCTTTAATTAACAAATCGCTTTTAATTAAGCCCCAGCAGGATGTGAAGGGGCATTTTTCAAGGCACCCAAAAGGAGCTGGTTGTCCCACTCCTGTGGAAAAACCAAAGTATTTCCCAGTGAACTCCTCCCTGACACTGTGGAAGAGCAGGACAGACCCACAGCACCCAAAGTCAGGCATCCTGAGCTTCTGAGCATGGAGTTTCTCAGAGTCCTGACCCTGATGGCTTTGAGGAGAGCATCTCCTGCTCACAGGGCTCCTCTGTCACACAGGGTGACCTCTGGGAGTCACTCTGGGGTAAAGATTAACCCATCAGGGATCCAGGACTCACTGCTCCATCAGACACCTGAGCAGCCCCTTGTTCATTGTTCATCCCATTGCCAGAAGCCTCCATTCATCCAGATAAAAGATAAAATTATGAAAATGTTATAAAATGAATGACCATGCTGAGGGCTGAGCAGAGTACACCCCTCTGTGCTGCAGCCCTCAGGACAAAGTCAGGTAACAGGAGCACAAGTCACAGATATTTTTCCATGGAGTTTTAACCCAAAGATCCCAACCCCACACAGATCAGCAATTTAAATAGATAAGAATGTGGTGTCATTGCAGCCTCATTTGAAATTATAACACACTTTGAATCTTAAAACTCAAAAAAATTCTAGTTTATCCAATCCCAAAAGACTCTGTGTGAGATGCCAAGTCTTTTTCTTCTGTTTTTCTTTGGCAGGAAAATTAATAATTTAATTTTAATTCATCTATCCTTACACTCTGAAGTTGCATGGTTTCATTACCTCACAGATCTCCTAAATTCCTGTAGCCCACAAACAGCTCCATCATCTCTGTTTAATTACAAATTACCTTCAGTTACACTAAAATCTCCCATGGATTGGATGCAGACTGTCTGACAGAATATTCTGGTCATTTTCTGTTCACTCTTTTCGAGGCTCTCCATCTCTTCCAGAACCCTGAGTAAAACAAGGTGCTTGAATTCCTTTCCCTTCTGTGCTTCTGCTCCCAGAGCAGCTCCTGATTTGGTGTAGAAAGAAGGGTGCACTCAGATCCATCCCTGACTGCAGTGCAGGCAGCCCTGGGCCTGGGCTGCACCCCCTGGGGAAGACAATGCACAGTGTGAGGTCCAGGATTTATTTAAAAATGATTTATCAACAAACAATGGACAGGTCATTTGACTGAGCAGGATCTCACTCTCCTGCAGGCCACCACACCTGAAATCAGAGAAGCATCCCTCACACGTTCTACCTGAGCTGATGGACACAAGAGAGAGAAAAAGGAAGTAAAAATAACTGGTCTGGTTTAGCAGAGTGATGCTCGAAGGTGTTTCCTTGTCTGTCACTCCATGAATAATTAACTGGCTTAATCCACTTTTCATTCCAGGTAAGGACATTGAGAGATGAGAGCTCTGTAAGCCTCCTGCTGGCACTGCACCTTGGCAGGGGATGCCAGGGAATGGCACAGGGAAGATTTGATCCTGCTCGGGAATGCTCTGCCCCCGGTGTTTGGTTCCTCACCCTGCAGGAAGCAATGTCCCAAATGTCCCAAATGTCCTGGAGAATGGCACAGAGCGTGGGGACAGCAGCATCACAGGAGGCATGGCAGCCTCATCACCTCGTTAGCTGTGACTGCTTTAAACTCAACCTCTGCCAGCCCTCATGTGTGCTCAGGTCAGGAACTAACGAGGTGAAATCCCATGTTCCTTAAATACTAAATACACCTATTATAAATATACAAAAATTACATTATAAATTTATATATATATATAAATACTAAATAGAAATACTCAAATACCAAACAGTTCTAATGTTCTGTGTTAGTTGTACCTGCACAAATCTGAGTCAGCAGTGCCCTGGGGCCAGGAGGGACATCCCTGTCCTGGCGACACCCCTGTCCTGGGGACACCCCTGTCCTGGGGACATCAGCCCAGGGAGGGGTTGTCCCACCCTGCTCGGGGCTGGGGCAGCCTCACCTCCAGTCCCGGGGCAGTTTGGGTGGCACAAGATCAGAGAGATCCAAAGCTGTTGCAGAGTGTCCAAAGGAGGGAGCCGGGGCTGGGGAAGGGTCTGGAGGGGCACCCGAGGAGCGGCCGAGGGCACTGGGCTGGTTCAGCTGCAGCAGAGGAGCTGAGGGCAGAGCCCAGGGAAGGAGGGAACGGCTGCAGGGGGAGGTTTGGGATGGAGAGCAGGGAAAGGTTCTTCCCCCAGAGGGTGCTGGCACTGCCCAGGCTCCTCAGGGAATGGGCACGGCCCCGAGGCTGCCAGAGCTCCAGGAGAGTTTGGACAGCGCTGCCAGGGATGCCCAGGGGGGATTATTGGGGGGTCTGGGCAGGGACAGGGAGTTGCAGTGATGATGCTGGTGGTCCCTTCAGCTCAGGATATTCCCTGATTCTATGATATATTTAAAGATTTTTTAAAAAATGAAGGAGTTGTGATGGAAAATTGACAGTGAGATGGGATCAGAAGCAAATCCAGAACAACCAAAAAGCCAAGGTAGATGTTAAATTGGACAAGATTCTGGGTTATGTTTAAATGACTTTTTTACCTTTCCAGCTGACCACTTCTCCCTAAGGCTGATTTGCACCTGGAAGGGGCATCTTGAAGATGACACAAACAAGGGCAGAAAGAACACGGAAAAACTGACTGATGTCATAATCTGGGTGAAATTTTCAAACGGTGAACCCAGCTGGAAAGGAGGGAAACAGGATTCAGTCTGCTGTGGAGAACATGAAGGGCAAGGTGGGAGCTGGGGCAGGAGGGAGGTGTTGGAGGAAGAGGAAGGATTGGCTGGGCTGGAGGGGGCCCAGAGCAGCAGGACGGGCTGGATCCTGGGCTGGATCCCCAGGCTGGATCCCCGGGCTGGATCCCTGGGATGGATCCTGGGCTGGATCCTGGGATGGATCCTGGGCTAGATCCCCAGACTGGATCCCCATGCTGTTTGCCCTGGCTGGAATCCTCCCAGCAGCCCCATTCCCAGCGGATGGGCTGGATCCCCACACTGGATCCCCGGCCATTCTCTCTGGGCTGGATCCCCGCACTGGATCCCTGGGCTGGAATCCTCCCAGCAGCCCCATTCCCAGGCTGGATCCCCGATCCCCACGCTGGATCCCTGCACTGGATCCCTTGGCTGGAATCCTCCCAGCAGCCCCATTCCCAGCGGATGGGCTGGATCCCCACACTGGATCCCCGGGCTGGCTCCCCGATCCCTACACTGGATCCCCACACTGGATCCCTTGGCTGGAATCCTCCCAGCAGCCCCATTCCCAGGCTGGATCCCCAATCCCCACACTGGATCACCAGGCTGGATCCCCACACTGGATNAGGCTGGATCCCCGATCCCCACGCTGGATCCCTGCACTGGATCCCTTGGCTGGAATCCTCCCAGCAGCTCTGTTCCCTCCAGTGGATGGGCTGGATTCCCAGGCTGGATCCCCAATCCCCACACTGGATCACCAGGCTGGATCCCCACACTGGATCCCCGGGCTGGAATCCTCCCAGCAGCCCCATTCCCAGCGGACGGGCTGGCCCGGGGGCTGCGGGGCTGGGGAGGGACCGGATCCATCCCAGCGCTCCGGACCAGCCCATTCCCAGCTAAACGAGAGCCGTGACCCTGTTCCTGGCCCTGCCGCGGCCCGGGGGGAGAGGGGCCAAACACCTGAATGTCCCACACGTGGGGAGTGCTATTGGGGGAGGAAAACCCCCAGACAATAAAAACAATCCTGCTGCCAGAGGAAAGTGTCCCCGGCGCTTTCCTGCAGAGAAACAATGACATCCAGCGGTGAGTTCACTCAGCACAGGCATTGATTTATGTGAGCCTGAGCTCGGGGAATCCCAGCCCATGCCTGCCCCAGGAGGGCTCCATGGCTGTATCCATGATCCCTGTGCCATTCCAGCCCTGGCAGGCTCTGGCACTGTCTTTGCTCGCTGATAATTTCAAAATGAACCCGTGAGCACAGGATCCCCCTTAGAGGAGGGGGTGCTGGTTATCTGCTGTGTTATCAGGACGCTCATTAGAACACCATGGGGATTTTTGGTCTATAAACTCTAGAGATGAAAACACACCTGGTCAACATTTCCATCCATCGATGGCAGATTCCTGACTGGGTTTGGTCATGTCAGTGCTGTCAAAAATCCCTTCAGTCACACAAAGTCATTGTGAAATGTCTCAGCAGTCCCAAGGCTGACCCAGCAGTTTCTGTCAAAGCCACACAAAAATCTGGGCTAGGTCAGATCCTGAGGAGGAGCCTGATGTTTGGATTGAAGCCTGCTGAGTGAGATGTGTGAAAGCCCTCAGGGCTGATTGTCCTTTCCAATTCCCAAAATCCCAGAGTGGGTGAGGCTGAAGGGCCCACAGGGGCTCAGCTGGTGCCACCTCCCTGCTCCAGCAGGGCCATCCCAGAGCTCAGGGCACAGGAATATCTGCAATATCCCCAGGGAGGGACACTCCACAGCCTCTGGGCACAATCTGCTCAGGGCTGGGCACTGCCCAGGGCACAGCTTCTGCCTCCTGTGCAGGGGCAATTCCTGGGCTCAGGCCCTGCCCGGGGCTCTGGGGCCATTGCTGGGCCTGGAGCAGAGCCTGGGGCTGCTCTGACCCCCTGGACACAGGGACAGACAGGGACAGACATGGGGACACACAGGGACAGACAGGGACAGACATGGGGACACACAGGGACAGACATGGGGACACACAGGGACAGACAGGGACAGACATGGGGACAGGCAGGGACACCCAGGGACACCCAGGGACACCCAGGGACACCCAGGGCTCAGGGCCCCTCTCCCTGGGGCTCCTCTCCAGGCTGAGCAGCCCCAGCTCCCTCAGCCTCTCCTGGGCACGGAGATGCTCCAGGCCCTTCCTGAGCTCCAGGAGCTCCTGGCCCTGCTGTGCTGAGGAGCCCAATTCATTTAAAACCTTCTCAGGCCAATCACACCGAGGGAAAACTGCTTAGGGGAGCACAACAAGCTCAGTGGCATTTCTGTTAAATCAGGCTGTTTGTAGCAGTTCTTGCCTCTGCCTTTGGGGATCAGGTTTTCTAAGCAGTGCAGTGAAATGATCCATGATAAAATAATTTCCGGTTCATTTTTTGCTAAATGACCCCTCGCTCTCATGGCAGGGAGAAAAGTTAACTTGAGGAGTGGATTGGTTTTCACAGTACCTTTCTTAAACACCTCACTCACATTCTCTCCAACCCTTTCTTCTTCCAAGCTAAACAATTCTCACTTTTGCACTCTATCCTCAGATGTAAACCCCACCCAGTCTTCCAGCCATCTCATGACATGCTTTTGGTGGGCTTCCAAACCAGAGAGGTTTCCAGACTGAACCTCCAAAATGTTTGAGGTTTCCCCATCTCTGCTCAGCCCTTTCCAAGAGCACACTCCCATTGATCCTGGAGGCAGCCTGGGATCCAAACAAACCAGAACGCCATCAGGAACAAGGCTGGCTGCTTTTTAATGAGCAAATATGCTCTTGGGAAGTATCCTGCAGTGATGGGCAAACCTCAGACACATTGGAGGTTCTGCTTGAAAAGCTCTTTGATGTAGAGGTCTCACCCAGTGGCAAACCCCGCTGGTTCTGCGTGCCCGGAGCATCCCAGCCCTGGCAGGGCAGAGCTGGCACCACCCACGGGGCTGGGCTGGAGCAGGGCAAAGGTTTAGCGAGGAAAGAACATTTCAGTACCAAGAATCAAAGAGCAAACAGCCCAGAAGTCTGCAATCCGTGTTAAAACCCGCCCCCTGGCAGCCCAGCAGGTCCCAGTGCAGCCGTGTCTCTCTCAGAGCTGCAGCTGCAGAGCTCCCGGCCAAGGCAGCCCCAGATGATGATGGAGTTTGAACTGCTCACTGCTCCACAGTGACAGAGAAACCAGGCTCTGCTGGGATGCAGAAATCTGCTGCGTTTTTATTAATAGGAGCTAAAATACTTGAACTGTGAAAGAACAAATTCTGCTGTTGGTGCAGGTCACAGCTCCTCTGCCCCGGGACAGCTCCAGGAGCAGCCAAAGGCTCTCAGCCCTCAGCTCCAGGGCTGGTTTTCATTCCCAGCTGCAGGCTCCAGTGTCCAGCCCAGCCCAGCCCTGTCGTTGTGGGCAGGTGGTGACCAGTGCTGGGGTGAGGCACAGACCAAGGGCCCCTCTCAGGGTGTGCCTGCCACCCTCCACCTTTCCCAAAATCCTGCACGTGAGGGCACAGGGCATTTCCAGCCAGGCAGAGAACTTCTCCATTTTGCTGATGGGAGTTATGGAACAAAGATCCTTTTTGTGCTACAAACAGTATTTAAACTTCAGGACTTTTCTCTAAGGCATTTGTTTGTTGTTCTGCACAGGGCACCAGGCTCTGCTGCTTGGCTTGCCCCAGGCTCCTCCTCCCCTTTTTTACATCCCTGTCCCCAAAGAGACAGAAATAACATGGGCATTAGAGGTTCAGTGCATCATCCAGGCACTGTGAAAAAAGCTTTTAGCTAAAAATGCAGCTCCCTGTTGCTTTGTCCATGCCCAAGCAGAGGCAGCATTGCTGCTCCCTGTGCTGGGCAGTGCTGAGAGAGCAGAGCTGGGACAGGTCAGAGCAGGGCAGGTTCCTGCAGCCCTGCAAAGGAGGGGAGAGACTCCTAAACCTGTCAGAACCACCCCACAGCCCTGTGAGCCACTGCTCTCTCTGTGATGTCCAACTGAGCAAGATCTTATTTCTAATTTCAATATGCAAGAGGAACTTTTTGTTTGGCCTGGCTGGGCCAGAGCTCCATTGGCAGTGGCTGAAGGCTGCTATGTCAGGAATTCAGGCTGGCACCCTGCACCCTGCAGGGAGGTGCTGATTCCCAGGGAGCTCTCCCTTCCCAGGGAGCTGTGGGGATGTGTTGATTCTCTTCCCTCTGCTCTGCTGCCAGCTCCAGGAGCCACCAAGAGGGACCTGCAGCTCATGGCTCTGCTCCCATGCTCCACAGGCTCTTGCAAACTTTCAATGTTCTGTCTCTGTGGCTCCTCCTCAGGTCAAGCAGAGGTCACAGCCAGCCCCAAAACCTCCCAGGTATCAGCACTTTTATTTTTCATCTGATACCCCGTGTAACAGGGAAAGCTGTGCAAATAGGCTGGAGAGAGTCAGACGTGAATCAAAGTGAACCTTTCACTGTAAGCTTTGAAAAGATTCCTTTAACGTTTTGGTACCAATAAAAGCTTTAGATTGTCTCTTCATCTCTGCTCTCTGGCCAGAGGAGCTGCAGCACCAGAGCAGAAGGAGCACTGTGCTCACATTTGCCCCTTGGCCATCCTTCCCTGGGGAGCAGCCCCAGACTGGAGGAGCTGCTGAGGAGGGGAGGCTGGACCCTGTCCTCCAAACTTTGGAGGGAACAGGAATCCTTCCAGTGTCAGCCACTGCCCCAGGTGGAAAGGTCACAGCACTTCCACAAAAGAACTGAATAAATCCCATTAAACCTGACCCAGCCTTTTGGACCTGCTGGAGCTGGGACATGGAAACCCCCAAGTGCCTGAGTGGGATGAGGCTGGATCAGCCCTGAGCTTACAGACTGACCTCATTTCTGCTCCCTTAGCCCTTCTTCCTCTCTGCCCAAAGCTGCTGGTCCAGCATTTCCTGCTCCTGCCATGTATTTATTTGAAATCAAAGGAAAGGCTGGAGTAGCTGTTTGGAGTGTTCAGAGGTCTCACAGTCTTTTCTTGCTTGTCAGCCCAGGACTGTCCTTCCTCACACCCTTCAGATTCTCCCTCCTGCATTTCCCTGGGTGGCTCCTCTTCCCTTTGGGGCTTTCCCATGTTTGAACTCCTTTACCTTTCCTTGTGTCAAACTCTCAATATCAGCTTGCTTATCAATTATTTCCCCCGTTTCTTTTCCAATTCTTTTGCATCCCTCACGTGCCTATTTCCTGGCTGCTCAATCCCCACAGCTCCCTGGTACTCCCATCCATTTGGGATGCAAACAGTTGCACACAATATTCCAAATCCCATGCTGACAGTGCAATTTCAACAAAAAGCCCAATTATCTGTTTAATATCTCATTTGCTGTCTCCCTGTAACTCCCAGGTCATGTCCAACAACGCTGCTTCCCAAAGCCCTGTTTGATTAAGTACTTGCAGTTTCCTTTAGACACATTAGCTGCATTTTTCTAAACTGAATCATGTTTATTTTCTTCTTATTATAGCACTGATCTCTTGAGGCTTCTTTTCTACGAGTGGATGGAAAGATTTCCTTTTTTCCCCTTATTATTGCACAAGAGGGTTTCACGTCTTTGGATGTGTCATAATAAAATGGTTTTGGTAGCAGCAAACCTAATTCCTGTTGTTATTAAAGCATAACACAATTCAGGAGAACTGAGTCACTGTGGAACAACAGTGAGCACCACGTCTACCTGCAGGAAGTGCTGAACTCAGAGGAAGTGGGCTGGAGGAGACCAGGAGGAAAGCTTTACAGGCTGAGTAAGACATTAAATTCAGCTTCTCTTAATGAATTACTTAAGAAAATAAATAAACCACTAATCACTAACAGCTAAGGTTTTTTTTCTGTTACTTAAAAAATTTTGCAGTGATTCCCTTTTCTACTGTTGAAGGATGGCAAAAGGTGTGGGAGGATAAACTTGAGTCTCAGTTGTGTATGGAAGGTTTTGCTGGAGAATATAATCTAAACTTCAGCTCAGGATGGGGCAGAATTAGTCCTACAGAGCTGCTGAGGCTCTTGGCCTGTACAGTGGTTGCTCCTTTCTTGACTTGTTTGTGGTCAATACATTTTGTGTGTAAAGATGGGCTTTGAAGGATTCACTGCCAGTTTAGGACCATTTTGGATTTTCTCCACATCCAAAGCTCACCTTCCCTCCCAGGCACTCAGTCCTGCTGCCATTTCAATTAACTGCCTGTGTAATTAGAGCTCATTGTGGTGGGAATGGTGCCCCTGGCCAGGGCAGGGGGCAGCTCTCACACTCCTCTGCCAGGTCCCACACTTGTCTGCAATTAAAATTCTCTATCTGAAGACAATCCCAGACCAAATGAACCCCTCTGGAGCCTCCAGAGCACAGTGGCAGCCTGGCAGGGCAGAAGGGAGAGCACCCACAGCTCACCCAGAGCATGGAACCTTGGGTTCATGGCAAATCCAGCCCCTCTGGCAGAGCTGAAAGAGGAGAGAGTGCAGAATGCAAATTCCCACTGGAAAAGCCTTTGGGTGGGGCTCAGCCCAGATCCTTCACACCTCCCTGGCTCCAGAGCTGGGTCAGAGCTCACAGCTGCAGGAGGAGCTGCCAGGGCTCAAGCTCAGCTCCTGTGGATGCCCCAGAGCTGGTGGCAGCTGGATGTGCCCATGCCCAGGGCACAGGGGCATCCTCAGGCTCTCTGGGCACCCTGGGGGCCTCACACCCCCACAGCCAAGGGTTTCCCCCCAATCCTTGGTCCCACACCCTGAGCAGGAGAGCGTGGAAGTGCCAGGAAAGGAGGAGCAGGGGAGAGGAGGAAGAGGGAGGAAGGGTGGGAGGAATTAACTGGGCCCAGGGAAGGGAAGTGGATCAGGAGTAAAGAAAGTCAATAAACTGAGGAGGGAATCAAAGCAGAGAGAGAGACAAACCCCACAGTTTATAGCAACAAGTCCTGGGAGAACTCTTGGAGTCTGCACCCCCTGGAAAGGGAGCCATCAATAGTGCAGACCTGGAAAAGCATCCCCACTGCTGGGCCTGAACAGGATGGATCCAGGAAATATTAAATCCATCTGCTGTGGAGAGAATGTTTTATCAACAACAAAAAACCCGTTTGATTTATTCTCTAGACTCTGAGCCCAGCCCCAGCACTGAGCTGTGCTATCTAATGTGGTCAGACAACTTCTAGGGAACCAACCTCGTGTTCCCATTACCCACACTGTTTGCTTTTCCCCTATTGCCTTACTCATCTGATTCCTCCCTTCTTATTATGGCTCTGCTTGGGTTGATAGCTCATAATTTATCCTCCAGGCTGAGGCTTTCATGCCTTTGTCAGTAACCTGAGCCAGGGAAGTGAGTTATTCTTGCCTTTCTGTGTTTCTCTGTCTGGGTCCTGCTCTGGCTGGGAGTTTACCTGGGCGTGGAACACCCAGACTCTGTAGCTCTGCCCATCAGGAGAGATTTCCCTCCTATCCTGCTATCCTGGGTGTCTGGGCATGGCTCTGGATGAGTTTTTGCTGGATTCCAGGTGATCAGTGAGAGCCTGCAGTGACAGAGCACCATTAGTCCCCAAAACAGCAATTCCCCCCCTCCGGCTGTGCTGATTTCCATGAGAGCAGCGGCATCCCCGGGGCAGAACAGACCCACAGGAGAGGCTTCCCCTGCACACGGGGCTGTGCCTCAGGCTCTGAGCCCAGCCCAGCTCCAGCACTGAGAGAACAGCTCACCCACCTTTGGTGCTGCTCCAGGACAGCCAAGGAGCTGCTCCTGCATGGACACAACCCCGAGCAGGGTTACACTCATCTCACACCCACATCCCTCACAGGACACTGAGCAAACCCACTCCTGCTAGGAACCCCGATTGTTCCCCTCCCACAGGTACCCACAGCGTGGTTCTTCTCCGTCCTTGTGGGCAGGAATCCCAAAGCAGCCCCATTTCCTGCCCCCAGGCACAGGGATGGGGCCCTGCTCAGCTGCAGCTGCACTCAGGCTCCTCCTCACTGGGACAAACAGTTCTCAGTAAACTGCTAACGACTTCAGCTCCTCTGCTGGGATAAAAAAATCATGAAGGAGTGGGGACAGGCCCAGAAATGCCTGCCCTTCTAATTTGTGTTCTCACACCCACACCAAAATGCTGATCCCCAAAGGGCAAGAACGTGTCCAGGTCACTTACTGATAGAGCAAAGGTGAAGAAATCCTGTGGGGCAGAAATTCCCCTCCCATCCCATCCCATCCCATCATCCCATCCCATCCCATCCGAGCTTTGCATTCTCCATCTTCAAAAAGCTCCCCATGACAGATAAGGGAGGCTTTACCTTCTCTGCACATTTTCTGAACAGAATTTAGGACATTCTCTGCAGCTTCCACTGTCAGGAGTTCAGGATGTTCATTACCTGCAGCAGCCAGTTCTGTGCTGGGTGACATCAGGAGAAAAACCCAAGAATCCACCTGGGGAAGGAATCCTCAGGTAGCCACACTGAGATCATTTCTTCCCAGCAGCAGTTAAACCTTGAGCTCACCTGCCAGTTTTTCCAAAAACCAAAGCCTTGAAACCCAAACCCCAAAGGCAAAGCTCCCTCCCCCTGCAGCAGAGAGAAGGAGAGGAAGGAACCTGAGCGAGCCCTGTGGGCAGTTCCTGAGCTGCTCCATCCCAATGCTCCTCCCCTGCTCCATCCCAATGCTCCTCACCTGCTGCTGCTCCATCCCAATGCTCCTCACCTGCTCCATCCAATGCTCCTCCCCTGCTCCATCCCAATGCTCCTCACCTGCTGCTCCATCCAATGCTCCTGAGCTGCTCCATCCCAGTGCTCCTCACCTGCTGCTCCATCCCAGTGCTCCTCACCTGCTCCATCCCAATGCTCCTCACCTGCTCCACCCCAATGCTCCTCACCTGCTGCTCCATCCCAATGCTCCTCACCTGCTCCACCCCAATGCTCCTCACCTGCTGCTCCATCCCAGTGCTCCTCACCTGCTGCTCCATCCCAATGCTCCTCCCCTGCTCCATCCCAGTGCTTTTCTCCTGCCCCCAAGGGTCCTGCTGGTGCTGGGGTTGGAGCAGCCCTTCCCAAAGTGATGTTTGGCAGCTGCCAGGGTGGTTCCTGGTGCTGAGTGAGGGGATGATTGTCCTGTCCTGCCCTGCAGTGGGACGAGAAAGGCACATTAATACACCATTCTTGCTGCTGTTCCTGGTATTTCCCTGGCCCTTTGCCTCCCTCTCTGGGAGGAACAGGAGGATTCCTGACCACCCCCAGCCCTGTCTTTAGTCAAGCCTTGCCTTTAGCACTGCAGACTTTCAGATATAATTTTTTCCCATCATCTCAGTTCACAGAGCTGCAGACCATGTTTCTTTAATTGGTATTAACTTCAAAGTATTCCTCCTTTTAAAATACAAATCAATGTTATTTGTGAAATGAGTGTTTTGAACCTGGATCCAATATTTTTAGTGAAATAAAAAGAAGTTTTGTTTTGTTTTTTAACTGGAAGGAATCCAAACTATCCACAGCTTTTATAAACCAACTTCCTTATGAGTCAGGACATTTATTGCCAGAAAAATATTATTTTTACTTCATCAGTGCAATATAGCAGTGACATCTAGTGGCTTTTATCAGTGTCATGATGAGCGAGGGGCAGGTGGGACTGGCAGGGTGTGGGAATGGAGCCAGGTCAGGGGTTGTTATTCCATTGCTGAGAGTCAGTGGAAGCTGGACAAGCTCTTCCATAGAGCTAACCAGAATTAGAAAATTCGGATAATATAATTAAAATAAACTATAAGATTGGAAAACCCAATCAGGTAACACCTATGGGTGATTCCTTCAGCTCACATTACAAGATAAAATTCCTGACTTTCTTTATCCTGGTGGAAATATTGTTCACATTAGGGAGCTCCATCACCAGGAACCACAGGAACAATTATTCCCAACTTTCCACACCAAGATCCAGTGCAAGGCTATTTACAGCCCACGTCACCCCAATGCCCCTGGATCCCTGGCAGTGCCCAGGCCAGGCTGGGATGGGCTTGGAGCAGCCTGGGACAGTGGGAGCTGCCCCTGCCCAGGGCAGGGCTGGCACTGGATGGGCTCTGAGGTCCTTCCAACTCAACCCATTCTGTGATTCTGCTCTAAACTTTCTATGTAAAAAGCCTCTTTGACAAAGAGAAAAGGCTCTAACTGAGGAAAATATGTCAATAATTGTTTTATTTAGCCTTGGACACTCCAGCCACACACAGAAAAGGAGCTGAAATTTGTGGAAACTCATTTTGTAGGAGCAGATGGGCCTGTGCTGGGCTGGTTGCAGCTTAGATAAAGCCCCAGGTTGCTCCCCAGTGCACAGAAACCCTCCAGGAGCTTTGTGGAGAAGGTTGTGCTGGGTTCTGGCAGTGCAGGTGTGTGCCTGGGCTGGGGTTGTGAGTGTGTTTGGTCAGGAAAGGATTTGCAGTGACAGCACCCAGAGGAAGGCAGGGCTGGGAAGCATCTCACAGAATATTTGTGCTGCATCTGCACTTTGTGTCCCTGTGCCAGCGCTGTGACTCTGCTCAGGGTCACTGGGGGTTGGAACAATAAGTGCAACCCCTGGCTTTGGGGTCCAGCTTCAGAGCTGAGCCAGATTTTCCACCTTGGCAGGGAAGCTGCAGCCTCCTCCCACGGGTGCCAGGCCAAGGAAACCAATGCTCAGCCCCACATCTGCCTGCAGCACCCCTGTGGGGCCACCCCAACCCTGCCAGCCTGGGGCAGCTTCACCCAGCCCTGGCTCGGCCCCAGGGAATGCAGGAGGGCAGAGCTGGGGCTGTCCTGGGCACAATCCCTCTGTCCAGGGCTGTCCTGGGCACACTCCCCCTGTCCAGGGTTGTCCTGGGCACCATCCCTCTGTCCAGGGCTGTCCTGGGCACAATCCCCCTGTCCAGGGCTGTCCTGGGCACAATCCATCTGTCCAGGGCTGTCCAGGGCTGTCCAGGGCTGCCAGCAGTGCCAGCTCCAGGCTGGCAGAGCAGCTCCCTCCAGGGCAGCATTCCCTGGGAAGGGGTGAGTCAGAGCAGCGGCTTCAGGGAGACTTCAAACACTCCCCCAGGTCTGGCAGGAATATTTATACACCTGCATGTTCAAATGTGCTCCACTTCCTCCCTTTATAAATCCATGGGAGGCTGCTGAACGCTGGCCCAGCAGAGCCAGGGCTGCCCCGTGCTTTGATGGAGCAGCTGTTTCTCTGGCCTGCTCACATAAACATATTTGTGTGTGTTGATTCTGCAGTTTATTGGGGAAAAGAAGCAGATGCCAGATCCTATGTGCAGTTTTGTTCTGTGTGGAACTGCCACGGGAACATTCCCCCAGCCCAGTTCCTGTTTGCTCTGCAGCAAGGGGAGCAGCACAGAGAAGGCTCAGGAGGGGCACTGCTGATGGGTTTGAACCAAGCAGGTGCAGAATCAGCTCAGCTCACACAGGTGAGGTGTTGCAGTCGCTCTCTTTGCAGATCCAAGCCTCCACCTGGGGCCAGGGATGCAGCCTGGGCTGCAGAACCCCCACATCCATCCATCCATCCATCCATCCATCCATCCATCCATCCATCCATCCATCCATCCCTCCCTTTGGGTCTGGATTCCACACCCCCATTCCCATGTGCAGCTGCCTCTGCCATCCCAGCTCCAGGCCAGGCTTTCCAGGGAGCTGTGCCAGCACTTTGTGGCACCAAAATGCCATTTTTGTGGATGTGTGAGTGCAGAGCCCAGCTGCTCCTGTGCTGTGTGTGAGCAGCAGGCACAGCTCAGCTCAGCCCCTCCCTGCCCGGAGCTGGGACAGCAGCTGAGGCACCTCCACATCTCCAGAGCCCTGAAATCACCCAGGGATGGCACAGAACTCATTGCCAGGTGTGAGAAAGGAAAACATTTCCACATCTGCCATGGCCTCTCTGCAGCCCTGCAACCTCTGAGAGCTGGGCTGGAAACTGCTGCCCTGGCCACTGCCTTGGCTCTGGGGGCTCTGCCTTGGCTTTGGGGGCTCTGCCTCGGCTTTGGGGGCTCTGCCTTGGCTCTGGGGGCTCTGCCTTGGCTTTGGGGGCTCTGCCTTGGCTCTGGGGGCTCTGCCTCGGCTTTGGGGGCTCTGCCTCGGCTTTGGGGGCTCTGCCTTGGCTCTGGGGGCTCTGCCTTGGCTTTGGGGGCTCTGCCTTGGCTTTGGGGGCTCTGCCTTGGCTCTGGGGGCTCTGCCTTGGCTCTGGGGGCTCTGCCTTGGCTTTGGGGGTTCTGTTCTTCCATTTCAGCCCCAAGCTGGCCCAGCCCTTCCCTGAGCAGCCCCAGCCCCGTGTGCTGAGGGGCTCAGCTGAGGAGGATCCCCAGAGCCAGCCCAGCCACAGCCCAGCCAACCCTGCTGCCACTGGGGCTTGGGGGATTGGGAAGGGATGGGGCTGGATTAACGCTCAGCTTCCCTCAGGGCTGGAGAAACAAAGCCCCTGGTGTGGCACAGGTCACCAGGAACCATCTCAGAATAAACTAAATTAGAGCTTGCCTTGGCTTTGTGTTGCCACTGCCCTCAAACTCTGGTCCTGTGGCCCCTGGGAATTCCCTGCTGTCCTCACCCCACACCACAGCCCTGGCTGAGGAGAAGGGCACACGTCCACTCCATGAGGCTCAGCATGTTTGGGTTGTGTCCCAGGGGACAAGTTCAACCCTGAGGAACTGCCAGAGGTCACAGAGGAGCTGCAAGGAGTGAGAGCCTCACCAGCCCTGCCATGAACCTGTGCTGCCTCTGCAATTCCTGCTGCAAGTCCAAGGGGAAACCTGAATTTCCTCATTTCTCTGCTCTTGTTTCAGCTCTCTGGTCATGGAGAGAAAAAGCAAAACAAGAGAGGAGCACCCGAGGTCCATCATGAATCACCCTCAGAAAATGGCCAAGGGCAAGTCATGGCAAAGAATTCAGGGGAGCTCACTGGGCTGGGGTGTGCA
>VWYP01011444.1:3246-66238 GCA_013400435.1 Pycnonotus jocosus
GGGTCTACGGGCGGGGGGTCCGCAGCACGGGACCACCACCCTCGCTGGCACCCCCAGCCTGGCCTGTCCGGCTGGGGCTGGGGGTCCGCAGTGGCGCTGGAGTCTCGGCTCTGCCGCTGGGGGAAGAGGGGGGCATAAAGGGAGGTGCAGAGGTGTGTGCGTGTGCGCGAATAGCTATGGTGGTGTACATGTGTGTGCGTGGAAGCAGGTGCGTGGGGGTGTATGAGGGTGCATGGGGGTTTTGTGGGGGATATAGTGTGTGTGCTTGGCTGGAAGTGGATGCATGCATGGGGGGATGTTCCTGGAGGGTGTGCCTGAGGTGTGTGTGCAGAGTGGTGCGAGTGTGCACACACAGACGTGTGTGTGCAGGTGCTTCTATAAGGATATGGGGATTGGCCACACGCCGTCTCTGTGTGTGCCTCTATCACTGTCTGAGGTGTCCCTGGACGCAGGAACTGTAGCAGGTTCCACTGTTTGGATTCCTCCACAGGAGAGATGCGGCCCTGCCTCGGCCTCTACTCCGATGTGTGGGTGTTCATGGGCCCCTTTTCTCTGCCCGCTGGCCCATGGGGCTCTTCCCCCCCTCCGCTGCCTCTGCACATGGGACATAAGCATGGGACAATGACAGGCAGGTCGTGGAACAGGGGCAATGGCAGGCAGGAGCAGCCAGAGGGGCAGTGCCAGCTCCTCCTACCACTGGGGCAGACAGCAGCCTGGTGCCTTTCCGCCCCGCCAGCCTCATCCTCTCCTGCCCGGGGGCAGAGGCTTTCTGCATCTCACAGAAACCAGATTCTCCCCAGAGATAAAATCCTGTCGCCTTTGTTTTGTGGAGAAAAGACAACATCAGCTCCCGGCCAAACAACAGAGTCGTTAAGCGAAGGCATCTCCGGGCAGGGGCTCGGAGCCACATCCCGGAGCTGGAATGAGGAACCAGCTGGTGTCCTGGCCCCTGGGGTCCTCTCTCCTCCAGGGCTCAGCATTCCTCCCAGGACCAGAACCATATCCATCAGCACTCAGCATTCCCCCAAGGACTATAGCAGCTCCCCCAGGACTCAGCATCTTCCCCACACATCCCCTCCCCCACTCCAGAACCACATTCCCTAGGGCACAGCATTCCCCCTGGGATCACGGCATNTGCATCTTCCCCACACACCCCCTCCCCCACTCCAGACCAGAATCACATTCCCTAGGGCACAGCATTCCCCCTGGGATCACGGCATTCGCTCCAGGATTTCAGCATCCCTCCAGACCCACAGTACTCCCCGCCAGCAACCACAGCATCCCATGAAGGACCAGCACCATAGCGGGGTGGCTGTGAAGCTTCTCAGCCCCACCAACACCCCCCATCTCACAGGGACTCATAGGCATATCCCAGAAACATGGAAGGAGAATCTGCAGCCCTGGAGTGGGCAGATTCTGGAGGGGCAGCAGGTACATGGCCCCAGTACTTGGGCAGATGGGATGCCCGCGGGCATGGCCGGGCAGAGATCGGTGCCAGGGACTGGGAGCAGGCAGCAAAGGGGGGGTTGTGGTGGTGGGGGTGTGTGGGAACGCTGCCTCAGGAAGCCAGCGGGATTTACTGAGCTACACGCTAAATCCCCCTCACAAAAGGGGCCTGTTCGTGCGGACAGGATGCTGGTGGCTCAGCCACACTTGTTTGGCCAGCAGAGCCTGGCGGATTAAGGACAATTGGTTCAGCCCTGACAGAAAATACCAGGAATGTTAAACAATAAAAACTGCCTCCAGTTGTCGTGGGGCTGCGGGATGCCCCGGGCTGCTTCCCTGCCCAGCCATGGCCTCGGCTGCCCTGTGCCTGGCAGAGCTGGCTCTGGCACAGCCGGCTCTGGCACAGCCCATCTTTGGTATTGTGCAGCTTTTGGGGGTTCACTGGGGAATGCAGTGGTGCCTGGGGATGGGTTCAGGCCATCCCCCCAAGTTGGAGCAGGTAGGTGGACACAGTGCTGGGCACTGCCAGGACCCTGAAAGTATCCCTGGGCTGCACTGGTGTGGGTTGTTGGGCTGTGGGCACTGCTTGCACCTGCAGCAAGCCTTTTAAGTGTGCAGGAGTGAGGCTTTGGCAGGGGATGGCAGGTCTCTGCTCACATTGTCCCCTTCTGCCCCCCTCCTCCCCTTTGGTATTGAGCATTAGCAAACCCTCACCCTGTGAAACTGGCTATGACACTGTTTTCCAGGGAAAGGGCAGTGCAGGGAAAGCAAGAACTGTTCTGCCCTCATGATGGAGACCCTGGTCTGAAGTGAGGTGGGGACAAGCTGGGCACAGCCCCTCTCCATGTTCAGTCTCCATCCTGGCTAGGATCTGGGCAGCTCTTGTAGGCAGCTTGGGCAAATTGCCCTTCAGCGTGTGAATGCCCTATTCAGCGCTGTGCGAAATGCATTGGTTCTGGCACATTATGGGACAGCTGGGATCCTTCCCGGGCAGGCAGGCTGCCGGGACAGGCAGGTTTCACACCTGCCAATGAGCTGCCTGCCTCTGCCGGCCGTGCAGGAATGGAGGCTCGTCCCAACAGAGAGGGGAGCTGGGCTGGAGGCTGCAAGTGGAGTAGGATTCCCCCAGGAGCTCTATGAGGGGCTGTGAAAAGGAGGGACACTGGGATGGCTCTGAAAGCTGTTGGGCTCCCAGCACATACAATTCACAACAGGCACAGCACCCATGGCTGAGTCAAGTCCCACGTTTTGTGTCTCTTAAGATCCCAGACCCTGACACCATCACAGCAGTAGCCAGGATCGAGGGACTCCCAGCTGCCCTGGGCCCAGGTCCTGCCCCACAGCACCTGCCTGCCCCCATCACCTTGGGCTGTTTTGGGGCAGGCTGTGCCAGAGAGCCAACTTCCACGCTGGAAGAGGCAGTTTCCAGGCAGGGGGCTGTGAGTGCAGCTGGGAGCTGAAGGAGGAAACCAGATCCTGGGGCTAACGGCTGGCAAAGCCTGGCCCTAGATGAAACCCTAGACCCGGGGAGCAGGCTGGCAGGAGGGGGTGAGACAGCTGCAGCCCTCCCTGCCCACACTGCTGTCATTGCTGGGCATCATAGGGCAAGGGGGGTGGGCAAAACAGGTATCAGAGAGCGCTCCGGGAGGGCTGGAGACTCCCAACTTGTGCTCCCACGGGCTTTGGGGAGACAGAGCACATAACTCACTTTTATCTGAGTGCTGGCCTGGCCTGGGCAGGAGGGTGTGGGAGGTCCCCAGTGCGTGGGGCTGGGCCCCAGAGCATTTTCCCAGCCTGGGAGCCCATGGCAGTTGAGGGATCGGTTTCAGGGCAGTGCTGGTAGCGGAGTTCACGGTGGCTTAGTGCAGCAGTGGCTAATGGGGAACAGATGCAAGGGTGCTTTGTGCTGGAGCAGGCCTGGAGGCACAGGAGTGGGGACATCACTTCCTGCACCTGTGGCACTGTCTCCGTGTCCCCCAGGAGTGATTGCAGGCCCCTGAACTGGCTGGGGCAATGAGGCAGAGAGGAGGCAACCCCTGATCTGCCTTCCAAGCTTAGGTGAGCCCTTTGCTCCCCAGGAGCAGCCCAGAAACTGCACCGGGGTGTATTCCAAAAAAATAATTTATCAGGTTGATATTTCATGTACATAAATATTCATCTCTGTGGCTATGTACAGATGCAGCAGGAGCCTGGCAGCTGCAGGGCTCCTGCCCAGAGACACTTCCACTGAAGCGCTGGCCAAAGCTCATCTCCCTGGGCACTGCCATGGGCATCCCAGGCACTGCCCACCTGGAGAGGCTCTAGGTCCTGCTGCCCCACAATACCAGACAGATCTCAGCCAGGGCTGGTGGCTCAGTGCCCAAAAGGAGCCCAGAGAGAGGGACACCCTGCCCCAGTGCTGTGGCTCAGGGCCCTGCCCACCCACTGCTCAGCCCAGACAAAACAGGGACCTTTGGGAACCTGGACCTTCTCCCTGCAAGGGCAGAGGTGGCTTCAGCATCACCCTTCCTTGCCCTCCCTTAAGTCCTCACGCTGGGGTAGGAGAAGAGGCGGGGAGCCAGCGGCAGCGGGTCATGGGTGAAGACGGAATCATCAGAGGAGCAGGAGCTGGCTGTGTCCTCACAGGAGGGTGAGTACTGCTCAAAGGGCATGGAGAGGTCCAGGTACTGCAAGGAGGGATGGTGCCATGACCACCAGTGCTGTCAGTGCACACACTGCTCACCCCTCACCCACCAGACTCCGCTCCTCTCACCTCCTCTGAAACAGCTGCCAGGATCTTGTCCAGCCCTTCCACAAGCTGCTTGAAGGTGGGGCGCTGTGAGGGCACGGCGTGCCAGCATTCCCTCATCAGCATGTACCTGGGGAGAGGGGGTGTTACCAGGGTCTCACTGTGCCCCCTGCCCACCCACCTGGCTGGTACTCACAGCTCATGGGTGCAGTTGGATGGCCGGTCCATGCGATGCCCCTCCTTCAGCAGCTTGAACAGCTCCTCCACAGGGATGCCAGGGTATGGGGAGCCCCCCAGTGTGAAGATCTCCCACATCAGGATCCCAAAGGACCACCTAGGGTCACACATAGCAAAGGGGGGTCAAATACATCCTAGGACTCTCCCCCAGCTTGGCCCACTGCACCCTGCTGTGGGAGCAGGTATGGGAGAGGGTGGATCACCCCTGTGGAATATGTGCCCCACTGTCCCCATAGAGTACCCCCATTCTGCTCATGGGGACCCTTCAGTACATGCA
This sequence comes from Pycnonotus jocosus, assembly GCA_013400435.1. Taxonomy (NCBI): domain Eukaryota; kingdom Metazoa; phylum Chordata; class Aves; order Passeriformes; family Pycnonotidae; genus Pycnonotus; species Pycnonotus jocosus. The sequence goes on from VWYP01011444.1 coordinate 7,935, forward strand.
TAGCCCCACAGTGCTGCCTTGTCCCACAGCAACAGCATCCTCAACCCACACCCAACAGACCCTAATTCCCCTCAGGACTCACACATCGCTCTGGTGGGTGTAGACACGGTCAAACAGGGCTTCAGGTGCCATCCACTTCACTGGCAGGCGACCCTATGAGAGCAACCCCCTGCTCAGCTCAGCCCTGGTTGGGGGTCCCTGTGCCCCTCTCCCAGGAGCCCCACTCACGTTGCTGGTTTTCTTGTAGTAGTCAATGTCATGAACGTCCCTGGCCAAGCCAAAGTCAGCAATTTTCATCACACTCTCTGCTGTCACCAGCACGTTGCGGGCAGCCAGGTCACGGTGGATGCACTGCCAGGGGGAGCATCACCAACAGGGGTGTGAGATGGTGAATCCAGCTCCACATGTCCCCTTCAAACACCAAAATCACCGTTTCCCTCCCACACACCCCCCAGCACCTCTGCAGTGGTGGGGTCATCCTGTCATTGGGCTGGCTGCAGTGACAAGCACAGCGGAGGCTCTGGACAGCCTATGACAATGGGCTGGGCTCCCTTTCCACAGGGACAGTGGGTTCACCAGGGATACACAGCTCCTCTGTCACTGCCATGCCCTCTCCACCTGTGCCTAGCACAGGTAGCCCATGCCATGCAGGCCATGCCAGCCTTACCCGTTTGGACTCCAGGTACTCCATGCCACGAGCCACCTGGTAGACGCAGGAGACCAGATCCTTGAAAGAGAGCTGCTCCTCAGGCATTGCCATGACATCAAAAGCGTAGTCAGGTGTCGGGGGGCGGCGGGCACGGAGGTACTCGCGCAGGTTACCCTTCGCAGCAAACTCCACGATCACGTACAGCGGCCCTGGGAAGGGCAGCCACCTGCTCAGCCTCTGCCCTGCTTCTCCCTTTCCAGTTAGCCACTGACCCCAGTAATCCACATCCCTGGTTCTGCTCCATGCCCGTGCCCTGCCCAAACCCTGCGTGCACAGCCCCCTCACCATCCTGTGTGCAGACTCCCAGGAGGTTGATGATGTTCTTGTGTTTGTCCATGAGCTTCATCATCTCCATCTCGGATATGAGGTCAGCCAGGTCCTTGTCGGTGGCGTTGTCTAGGGAAGGAGGGCTGTGTCATGATGCCAGCTGGGTGGCACCCCTGCCTGGCACTGATGCCACCTCTGTTCCCAGGACACTGGCATGGGAGCCATTACCTTTCAGCATTTTGACAGCCACGGTGACAGCTCTGTCTGGTCGGTCTCTGTCTATGCCATAAGCCTCTGCCCTCACCACCTGGCCAAAGCAGCCTTCCCCCAGGGGCTTCCCCAGCACCAGCCTGGCAGGGACAAGCAGAACCATAAGAGATCACAGAGATGGCTTTTTGGTGGCCAGAGGCCTCCCCATCCACCACCTGCATGCTCTTGTCCCTGGGGCAGCTGGGGACAGCAGCCCCTGCCCCTGCCCTGCATAGCACCGTACTTGTCTCGGGGAAACTCCCACTTGGCGTCAAGGGGCAGGTCCAGCTCCATGACACCAGCCAGCATTGGGGCACAGCTGGAGGAGAGACGGGTGACGCGCATCAGTGATGTGCTGGACTTCCCAGAGGAGCTGGAATCCAGGGAGAACTGTGGAGAGAGGCACAGGTCCTCAGCCATCCCATCCCATGCTCCAGGGGCAAACGAAGACTCAACAAAAAAAGCAAAGATACCCTCCTTTGGAGGGAGGGAGCCACAGGAGGCAGTGGGAAGGGCAGCCCCAAGGCTGGCAGTAGGGTAAGGTGTCATGGGAACAAGTGGCACTCATGGAACCCATTGGTCACCAAGGATCCCTGCACTACCAGTGCTCAAGTTTGGTACCCACCTGTCGGATGAGTGGGAATTTGGAGAGCTTGTGGACTGCCATAGGCTCTAGGTGCTGCTTGCTTGACTGAGTCTGCATCCGGCACAGCACCACGATGATAATGGCCATGGCCACGGCGAGCGAGCCTGAGGTGTAGATGATGATGTCCGTGTACTTGGTCTCAGGGGCCTCAGCTTCCCTCACCAGCTCCTCTTCTGCAGGGAGTGAATGAGTTGGCCTGAGGCGTGGCCTCTGTGTGTTCAGGATCCCAGACCCCACACTGGGACCTCACCCCTACCTGGCAGGACAGTGAGCCAGGCAGACTGGTAGGAGAGGCCGATAGAGTTCCCTGCCAGGCAGGTGTACTCGCCAGCATCCTCCATGGACACATTGCGCAGGTACAGCACCTCCACCTCAGAGCTGTTGATATCTGCAGTCTGTCAGAGAGAGGGATGGATGGTCAGTATCCCTCTTCCTCGGGGGTCTCTGTGCACCCCTGTCACCACTTTAGCATGGGTATCTGGGACCTGAGTACTTCCAGCTCTTGTTACCTTGAGCACTTGCACATAGGGGACTCCATCAGGACCATAGTTGCTGCCATTCACTTCAATGTGCTTCAGCCACTGGATGTGGGGCTGAGGGTCACTGTAGACCTTGCAGAAGAACTCCACATCACTGCCCACCAGGGCTGTGGTGTTGGCAGGCAGTCCAGCCTGCAAGATGGGCCTGTGCGGGGACCTCTCTGTGCACAGGAAGCAGAGCAGTGTCACTGAGATGGTGGCCAAGAGCACAGGCTCCTTTCTCTGTCCTTCTCCCACCAAGGAGACACAGAGAGCCCTTCCCCAGCCCTGAAACAGATCAGCACAACCCAGCCTGGTCTCCATCCCCATGTCCCTGGGGTGTGAGGGACACATGGGCTGCATCAGTGGATAGGCCACAAACAGAGGCACTCCCACCCCTTTCCCTGACCCCACCAGGCATGGGGAAACCCAAATCAGCACCATGCTGAGGAACCCTCACCCAGCACATCCAGGAGGTAGCTGTAGCGGATGCTGCCAAACCTGTTTTCCACCAGGCAAGTGTAGTTGCCACGGTCAGAGGGCACCACGCTCTCCATCACCAGGCTCCAGTGCTGGTGCCGGAGCTGCAGCAGGGGAGGTAAGGCAGTGAGGTGAGTTGGGGAAGATGGATCCTGGGAGGGAAGCTGTGGTGGGAGGAGCTGGCCTGTACCCGGATGCCCCCGATGCGGTGCTCCCCTCGGAACTCGCGCCCATTCTTGAACCAGCTGATGCTGGGGCTGGGGCTGCCTGAGGCTGGGCAGCGGAACTTCACCGTGTTCCCTGCAGGGACTGCATACAGCTTCTTGTCCATCCGGTGTGGGTGTGTCCAGTAAGGAGCTGGGGACATGCAGGAGGTACAGTGGGATGGGGCTCCCTGTGCTGGGAGCAGGAGGCAGTAGTGGCCCATGCCCCTGCTTCTGCCCCACCTGCCCTGTCCTGTAGTGCCCTGGTGTGGCACTGACCTCTGTGCACGTAGACTGACTCCTCATTTCGGTCTCCATGGGGACTGTCCCCATCACTATCTTCATCATCATCACCTGACGCCAGGGAGTCTGGGAAGGGAAAGGGTTGAGAGGGACATCCCTGCCTGCAGGGCTGGGCAGGCAGTGGCTGCCTTGCTGCCCCAGGGGTAGCCAATGCTGCCGGGTCTCCTACCCACTACAGAGATGGTGAAGTTGCGCAGGACCTCCCCAGTTGCCCGTGCCCGGCACACGTAGAGCCCTGAGTCCTCATAGGCGACCTCTGAGATCTCCAGCAGGCTCTGACGGAGGTGGATGCGACCCCCCGAGACGAGTGGCCGGGACTCCTTGTACCAGATCACACCGGCATCACTCTGGTTGGCATCACAGTACAGCTTCAATGTGTTGCCTGGGTCCAGTAGGAGATGTTCCTCTTCTGACTCCAGCAAGGGGCTCTCAAATAGCTCTGGAGAGATGTGGTGAGTGCCCACCCCAGTGCTCACCCTTCCCTGATAGCAGGACCCCTCCATATGCCCATCCTACTGTGGAGAGCATGGGGTGTGACACAGCCCAGAGCCTGGCTCTGCCATCCCAGAAGCAGGTAAGGGCTGGACTCTGCCCTGACGCATGGGGACATAGTTTCCCCAATAGCATGTCCCCGACCAAGGCCACGCATGCCACCATCCTTGCACCACTCCCAGTGACGCAGGGTGCTCCAGCCTGTTCTGCCTTACTGAAGGAGGGCACCAAACCCCTCCATACACCCATCGTCGGACCTCTACGTGCCCCAAGCACGGCTAGGACCCCTACAGCCTGGTTGTCCCCGGCAGTGCCCCAGCCGACAGTGGAGCCCAGCTTGCCAATGGCCAGCAGCAGCGTGTGCGCGTGGAGGGCAGAATCAACCTGGACGCCAGCACAGCAATATTACGGCAGCCTGACTGCCCGAGTGCAGGAGCCTGGAGGGCACGAGTGTGTCCCCAGCCCAGTGCATGGCCACCACAGGAGGCATGTGGGACAGCCGGTCTCTAGTCCCCGGGGACACGTCCTTCTCCTGCACCCAGCGCCGCGATGCACGGACTGCCCGCACCTCGCCAGGAGCCACACGCAGCAGCCACAGCCCACAGCGGACTCGCAACCCCTCTCTGCCACGTGTGTCCACCGAGCAAGCCAAGCCCCCGCAGCTCAGGGACAGCCTGGCTGGAGCCACCCTGCTCCTGTCAGTGATGAAAACGCTGGTCCCCGTGCCATGTCTCCAGCTCCCGCCAGCCCTGCCCTGCAGACAGAGCGTTGGGCCTGCGTGCCCAGGGCAAGCACCTGCATCCCAGCCCGAGGGTCACCACCCAGCTGAGATGGAGAAAATATTCAGAAAGCACGACCCCACTCCCGCCGCCCTCCGGCTCTGCTTCGCCCCCCCCGCAGCCGTACCTGGCTCCATCGCCCTGCCCCGTGCAGCCGCCGTCAGCAGCAGCCCCGCCACGACCTGCAAGAGGGGCCGCATCTTCCAGGCCCCCCCAGCGCCGGGGTCCCACCCTGCGGGACAGGCAGGGTCGGGTGAGCGGATCCGGGCGGGCAGCCCCCTCCTCTCCCGAGGCACCGGGGAGAAGCAGTGCGAGGTCCCCAGGTCACCGCGAGGGTGGGTGCGCGTGGACGGGAGGCAGAGCACGGGGGTCCCTGGGCAGGAATGGGAGGGGGCACGGAGAGTGGGAAACACCCCGTATGGGTGCCGGGAACCCGACCTCTCCAGCCAGCGGCAGCCTGGTCAGAGCGCTAGGGGAGGTTAACCGGAGGCAGGGGACCGCGAGAAATCCCAGGGAGGGGGAGAGTGTCCCGGGAAGCGGGGGGAGAGCCCGAATGGTGCCGGGGGCGAGGGTCGCGGTCGGTGTGGTTACCGGCGGTGACGGGCTCCCGCGGCGGAGCCGCCTGTGCTGCGCGGGCCGGGGCAAAGTCCGGGGACAGCCGGCTCAGCGCCGCCGCGCCCCACACCGTGGCCCCATGGCGGCAGGGCCGGGGACGGCTTCGGCTCCGGGCTTGGGACGGCTCCGGCTGCGGGTAGGGCTGGGGCTCGCTCCGGGCTGGCTCCGACCCTGCTCTGCCGCCGCCGCGGGGGCGCGGGCACTTTGTAGGGACGCGCTCGGGTTACAGCGGCCCCGCCCGGAGCGCTGGGGAGGCGGGAGCGGGGGACGGGGTCCAGCCCCGCTTCGCCGGCATCCCTGCAAACCGACCCGCCGCCGAGCTGGACGGGGGAAGTGGGGGGGTAGCACCGGCCCTCCCTCCCCAGCAGCGAGAGGCGGCCTCTGGGCCCCTCCGTCCCGGCCCCGCCGGTGCAGCTTCCCCTCGCAGGGGGCTGCAAAACACCCGAGGCTTCTCCCCTGTGATGTCCTGCAGGCANGGGCAAAGTCCGGGGACAGCCGGCTCAGCGCCGCCGCGCCCCACACCGTGGCCCCATGGCGGCAGGGCCGGGGACGGCTTCGGCTCCGGGCTTGGGACGGCTCCGGCTGCGGGTAGGGCTGGGGCTCGCTCCGGGCTGGCTCCGACCCTGCTCTGCCGCCGCCGCGGGGGCGCGGGCACTTTGTAGGGACGCGCTCGGGTTACAGCGGCCCCGCCCGGAGCGCTGGGGAGGCGGGAGCGGGGGACGGGGTCCAGCCCCGCTTCGCCGGCATCCCTGCAAACCGACCCGCCGCCGAGCTGGACGGGGGAAGTGGGGGGGTAGCACCGGCCCTCCCTCCCCAGCAGCGAGAGGCGGCCTCTGGGCCCCTCCGTCCCGGCCCCGCCGGTGCAGCTTCCCCTCGCAGGGGGCTGCAAAACACCCGAGGCTTCTCCCCTGTGATGTCCTGCAGGCAGACCCCACGCGTGGGGAGCAGCAGATGGGACAGGGGGCAAGGCTATCCCTGTTTCCCCCCGATTGCTCGGAGTGAGAGCACTCCAGCCCCAAGCAGGTGTTGCAGCCCAAGCTGGGCGCTGAGTGTTGCTGGGTGCCCAGCAGCCCACACGCTAATTGTGCCATAATTAGTTGTAGCGTTATCGCTGTCGGTGCCATAAAGTTGCTGTGACCCTCATTAGGAGCCCATAATGGAGCATCATAAAACGTGGCTAAGTTGTGAGCCAGCGCTGGAGTGGCCTAATCCGACCCATAAACACTTGGCCCTCACCTTCCCTATGCTGTTGCCTATGCTAGGGCAGGCAGAGCCCACCATACCCAGGCCTTGCTGCTCGTTGGCCCACGCAGGACCCCTGGATACCTGGGGAAGCCTAACATGAGACACTCTGAGCTGATGTGATTCCAGGGAACAATGTCCCCTGAAAATCCTGCTGCCATCAAGAGGGGTCAGTGTGCCCCAGTACATGGCCAGAGTCTGGCCCTAGAGCAGCTCTCCTTTCCTGTATTGCTGTCTGCTTCACCACCTGCTTCCCAGCGAGATCTTCTAGGGCTGTGCTGAGCCCCACACGCAGCCTTGCCCATGCCTGGCATGGACCTCGAGGTCCTGTGAGTGGGGTGCACTGTCACTGTCACCATTACCCCTCATTCTGTAGGGCCACACTTTGAGTCCTGGGCACAGCCTTGTCCATGCTGCTCCACTGTGCCAAACCAGCAACTTCCAGCATGACACTTTCACTGTGAGGTCTGGTTGGTGCTACACTCTCCCATAGCACCATCCACGCTGTGCTGCTCCCTCTCTGGAGTACTGGTGTCGCTTTGGGGTGCAGAGGTGCACAGAGCAGTCCTGGGGGCCAGCAGCCCCCAGCAGCTGTTCATTCCTGCTGACGCGTGAAGCGGACGAGAACATCAATTTCACGGAGCAGCGGCCGCCCCTGCAGAGTTCACAGCGTGCCGGAAGCACAGAAAAATGTTGGGTTCAGCTCAATTCGAACCAAAACCAAATTAAAACCAGAGAGAAGGGGATGTTCCCAGTACTGGGGATACCAGGGAGAGCTGGGACTCTGGGGAGCCTGTGGAAGCCACAGCCTGGGATGAACATGGAAAGATTCCCTGTATCCCAGGGTTCCCCAATGCTGAATGGAAGGAAGAAGGGCGAGCAGACCAGTGCAGGCAACTTGCCCAGTGTCACACTAAACATCTAAATTGGGCCACGGCAGTGCCAGGCATAGGCCAGGGCTTGGTGGGGCTCTGCTGTAGGCGGCTGGGAACTGGTCACCTCCCTGCCGTGGGGCAGCGCTGAGCCAGGGCTGGGCTGCCTGGCTTGATTTATAGCAGCAACTGACGGCAAACAAAAAGCCCTTCACAGCAGCCCAGCCCCACCGCCTGCCACCCGCTGCCAGCAGCACCACAGCGGCCTCTGCCACGCCAGCAGCTCAACAAGGGGGGATTGTGCCAGCACAGCACTCTGCACTGTGGGTGCCGCACTGTGGGTGCACCCTCCTCTGGTGCCCCGGTCTTCTCCAGCTCATGGGCTGCCCCCATCATTGTGGCACAAGGGATGTGTGACCCGTGGTTGCTTAGCTCAGACACAGCAGGGTGCACAGAGATGAAGTGTGCTCTTCACAGCTCCACAGATGGGGCAGAGGGATCCCTCTTGCCCCATGCTCCGCTAGGAGAAACGACCTCCTGGCCAGACCCTCGGCCTTGCTTACATGTGCGGGGCCCCACGGCAGCGAGCACGCACAAGGGGCCGGGCGCCGGCATGCTGCGGCTCCATCCTCCCGCCCCTGCCCCTTCCCCCAGGCAGTAAATCATCCCCACTCCCCTCATGAAAGGCCCATGTATGTGCTGCCGGTGCAGGGAGCCTGCCTGGTGCCAACAATATTGCTCTTGGAAGGCAGCCGGAGCTGCGGGAACACAGCCGCCCCTTGTGCCTGGCCCCAGCACTTGCCGCCACTCCCGCTGCGGTGGCACCTGCGGCCAGCCAGAGCCCGCGCAGATCGGTGGCTCCTGTGGGGGCCGGAGCCTGGGGGGCTCTTTCCTCCTGGAAGTTTCTCTTGGCCTCCCCTGAACGGCTCTTGTTTGAGGCACAGAAGCCCCAGCTCACTGTACCCTGTACGTGCATAGGATCTGAGGCTGAGCAGGCTCATTCCATGTGCTGGGGTGATGTGAACCTTCTGGCACTGAGGGAGTGGGTCAGCCCTGGAGCACAGGGGTGAGCCCCAGCAAAGAGCTTCCAGCTCCATCCAGTCCTACTGGCTTTGACATAGTAGCTTCCAGCCACAACCTGCTGCCCTCCTATCAGCAGGGATCCACTGAGGAAGGCAGGGGGTAAGCTAGAGGGGCAGGCAGCTGCCCCAGACTGGGCAGGGTGCTTCACAGGGGCTCAGTCCTGCCCTGGAGGCAAGCAGCCAGGTTCGGGGCAGCACGTCCCACCAGGCCCTGGTGTTGCCTGCCCATCCTTATCTCCGGCTGGGAGGGACTGATGGAGCAACCCAGCTCAGTTAAGCTTTAACCAGACAGAACTTGGCAAACATAAACCTGCTGTTCCCTCTGGGGAGCCAAGAATGTGGGGCCCAGCCCAGGGGCTGCAGGACAGGGACACCAGGGGCCCAGGCTTCATCTAGCCCCCAGCATGGCACGGGAGCATCCACAGATTTGGGCAGTGAAGGCTGAGCAGGGAACACACATGTTGAGGGTGATACGGCAGGAAAGTGGGCAGTGTCATGCCTTGTCCCACTGCAGCCCTGCCACTGCAGCCCTGCCACCTCTTCCTGCCCTGGCTGTGTAGGGAACAGCTGCAGCTGGCACAGGGAATGAGGTGCATGGGGACAGAACATCTGCTCCCTGTGGGGACACGGCACACACCATGTGCTGGGTTGGGCACCACAGTGCCAATCTATGAGCCCAGAAAGCAGAAACTGCTCACCAGCACTGTCCCTTGCACAACATTGAGGGTTCATCCTGGTAAATCAGCAGCCATGGCAAGGAACTGCAAGGCAGGAACAGGGCCACCCCAATCTTCCCAGCCCCTAATTGTAAGCAGGCACCCGGTTGTGACTCCACATCTGCACCCGATTTACTCAATGGAGCCTGCAGGGCCACGAGGGATGGCAGTGGTTGGGGCTGTGGCCAGGACTGCGCTTCCCCCAGCTGAGACAGGGACCCTGGGTCTGCTGCTGGAGGAGCAACTGACTCCACAGAGCTGGCTGCAGCCTGGGCAGCTCTGTGGTGCTTCTGTGGAGGATGTGGCTGGTGGGTGGCTCTGCCAGCCCAGAAGGCAACGGAGTTCAGTCTGGCAAGGTAGCCAGAGCCCTGGCCCAGGGCAGGGAGGAGCAGAGCTGGGCCGACAGCACACCAACATCAGGGGACACCTAGGGACAAGGGCCATGCTCCATCCTCAGCCTCCAGGCCATGTGGGTGGCTCTGGTCCCACAGCCAGGCTCCAGGTCCCTTCCTGTCATGGCCAGGGGTGCCCACGGGTGCTGGTGTCCATCTGAGAGCAGTCCAGCAGCAGGACAGGCAGCCTCGCAGTGTAGGGACACAAAGAAGGTGCCACTACCAGCTTGCTGCCAAACCCTCCTTACACCAGATACATACTTCCTCTCACACCTCACCCACCTTCACAGGAAGCAATTACACAATGAAAACTACTCTAAGGGAGTAAGTATTTGCTGTCTAGCAAGTCTCTTCCAGCTGGATCCTTTTCCTGACAGATTCAGTCCCCGTTCTGCTCAACGGGTGTATACAGGAGGGTAGGGCTTTGCTTATCCAGAGGGATAATGAAACCATTGTGGGCTGGCAAAGGATGTGCGTTCTGGGGCCACCAACAACTCCAAGAATAGTGCTGCAACTTGCTCTAGAAGTCTTGGCTGAAGTAACTGTAGCCTCCTGGGGCAGTTGACTCTTCCCGGACATACTGCTGTGGCGGGAACGGTCCAACAACCGGCACTGCTCCTGGCATCCTGCACATTGAACGGAGCAAGGAAAAGGAAAAAAAAGGAGACAATGTCACAAATGCTCTGAAATGTGCCAGCTGCAATCACTGCTCAGCAGGCAAGGCTGTCAGCAGAGCAACAGCCCACTGCAGCCAAGGCAACAACTTGCCAGAAAATCTTCCAAGTGAATCCTTGCTCTCTGTGCCTGTGTGTAAACAGACACCTTTAGCATGGCAGAATTAGCTGCAGCACAGATCAAGGACTACTAAAGAGCTCCCATTACAAAGCAAGCATCCTGCTTCTCTGCAGGCTGCAGAAGCTGGAACAGGACTGCACAGCTTAATCCAGAGCAGCTTTCTGAAAGGGAGCTGTGTGGCTGCAACAGCTCAGACAACAGCAGCGTCTTTAAAAAGAACATTGTGTGTGTGTGTTGGGAACATCCTCAATGTTCTCTCTAGAATGGGATACTTCCTATTCACTGATCTAGTTGTGCTGGAACTTCCCTGGGATGAAAGATGTCTTCCCATCCCTACTCTGAGGTGAGGGACCAGGAGGCTGTTATTCCATAGATAGGCAACAAGAGATCCCAGTTTTCTTTCTGTCCCCTTGGGGGAATTTGGCTATGCGCCTGCCCTCCCTTCAGGTAGGATTTCCTAATACCTCTTCCTTCTAAGAAGCTTTCTAACCAGCCAAGGCTCATTACTATGCCTCTTTTAGTGAAGGCTCTTAAATTAAAGATTGGCAGTCTCCAGAACAAGTATTTCTGGTATTAATCACCTGGCAGCATAATTTTTTTCAATTAATAATATATGCAGGGGATGCCATTATTTAACTTGCCAGCTGTAAGAGTGAGTTCAGGAACACAGTCCAGGTTTCTGGAGTGTGCTGACTGTATGCCAAATTTTAAAACAAGCAATCCCAACGGAGATTAGAATGGCAAGCAGATCTCCACTGAGCCAGTCCTTAATTAAATTAAAATCTCAGTTGTTAAGAGAAACTGTGTTTAATAGGCGTCAGGTTCACTGCAAAGGTCTGTGCTGAGCTGAACTATTAGGAACCAAAAGCACCTCGGCAGCACAACTGGGCTGTCTGCAGAGGGAGCTCCTGGAGCAGCGTCAGGACACTGAGAGAGAGCGCCTGCACAGACCCTGCTGTTCTGTTTGGAAGTCAGCTGGAAACACGTGCTCAAAATTGCATTTTAGGTTATATTTAGGCCATCGATTTGAACAGCAATGCTGGAAACACACTTAGACAAGAACATTACTTACTGATTCTTGTGTTTGAAGCCACTGATGTGAGCTTGGTACTGCTCTATGGAGTTCAGCACTATGTTACATGTGCTGCAGGGGTAGCCCTTCCCAGCTGAAACAGACAGCAATGTTAGCACACACAGCTAGCCAATCCCCCTGCCTGAGTTAGAAACAAGCAAGATACTCAATCACCTGATTTATTAAACAACCCTAAACAAAGACAAATAATAGTCAACAATCTGACCAGGCAGAGATTTCACAGAATCCCACTACCCCACCATGTATCAGCCAGTCATTGCAAGGGAATCACTAAGCCAAAAAAGCTTTCCTGATCAGAACATGGTTTGTTCATCGCTAAAAAACACACATGTTCCCTACAAACAGTTCACAGTATCAGGCATAGTAAAAGTTTCAGATTTGGACCCCAAACCCCAAAAGCTATAACTGCCTTTGCAACTCCATTTCTCTAACATATTCCTACTTCTGCTGATCTGGATATCTCGAAACAGAAATAGGAGATACTGAATTTGAAAGCTTATAACATTTCAATAAAAAATGCAGCCAGAGGAGATTACACCCACTGTCCAGCTCCACAATGCAGCATTTTGCTAAGCCTTGCTGAGGTGCCAGCTGAGGATATTAAGCTCTATCCTCAAGCAGTTTGGTTACAGTCAGTGGATCAGTTAACTGCCAGGAAAAAAAAAAAAGTTTCCAACAATAGTGGTACTCGACAGGATCAATGGTTTTGTGTAACATGACAACTCCAGCTGGACTGAAAGTTCAGGAGGTCACAGATACCAAACAGGCAAGTATGGCAGCACAGGAGTCTCTAACAGGGAACAATTCTGGCAGTTGTCCTCAAGACATTAAGTGTTCCAGAATTTGGACTCACTGGGGAAGGGCTCTGGTTGGGAATCTCACAAGGAAAACATTTCCTTAAGGTGAAAGAGGAGACAGACCCCAAGTGTGCAGAGCAGTAAATCATTGGGAAGCTCAGCTCTGGATGTAGCAGACACTTTGCCACATGGCTCCAGCACCTCAGATACCTCAGACTCCAGTGGGACATCTGGCTCTCAAAATGGAGCTGGACATGGCATGTAAAGGCCAGAGGAGCTGATACAGCCTTCAGGTCTGCTTCTCTGCACCATCAATGTCAAGGTTTCTTTGTTGCAAACCCATCCAACAGGTGCATGCACAAAGTTGTCTAAACTACACTCCTCAATCCCAAACCACTCGTTCCCAAAGAACTTTAAGCAGGCAACCACCTCAGCATTTGCAAAGAATACATCTTTATCTGCTGCAAGTCAGGTTCCAACACAGAGTTTAGGGACAACTGTTGCTGTTGGCACACAGACATAGGCAAAGAGAGAGGGATAAAACAACCCTGACTGCAGCCCATCTCATCTGAGAAGCCCCTGATTAGAGCCCAGGCTCTGAAACCTTTCCTGAAGAGCCAAAGTGCCCTAGAGATGTGACTGTATGTATTCCTGTTCTGCTGGCACTTCTTGGGACACATCAATCACACAGACAAGGGCACTGCCCACCTGCCCAGGCAACAGCACTGCCCACCTACCCAGCCCACCTGGGCTGGGGCTCCTGCCCCTGTCAGCGCCTGAGTCACACTCAAGTGGAACCATTCATCAGACCCCACTAATTAGGTGCAGAGCAGATGGGTAACGTGAGATACAGAGCACCTTTTCCATCTCCCACACGGCCACGCAATGTGGGAGAGAACATTACTTGGCTAATTGAGCCTCATTTGTCATAAGTGCTACCGGTATCTAAAGGTGGCCTGCAAAGAATTAGAATAATTAATCTTCTGCTTGTGTGGGTTTTTACGACAGAAAAAGAAGCCCTTGATGAAGATTTTAAGATGATCTGTCTGCTTATTATTTACCTCAAGTATCCAGCAGGTACTAAGACTTCCTGGCCCAACAGAAGGCTGCTGGGAGGAACAAAGGAGTTTTCTGTGAGTGCCTAATGCTTTCACTGGACTCAGAGGGCTTTCATCACGTACAAGTGCTCATAAGCAGCAGATCATAAACCAAAAGAGTTTTAACTGTCTGCCTAAAGTTCCTCCTTAATAGCTCTGGGGGTTTTTTTCCACATTCCTGCTTGCTCCAGAGAGAGTTGCATTAGTTCATCAGATGGAAGTGCCCACACAGAGGCAGAAAGGCATTCAGGGAAAAATCTTTCTGGCTTTCATGTGCTTTGAAGCAGCAGGTGCAGTTAAACCTATTCCTTCCATCTCTGGCTAGTCCCCTCAAAGACGACTTTTAAGCATCAAATGCCACTTTTATCTTTCCATTTTGGATGCAATCACCTAACTAGAAACAGTACTGGTCAAAATCCCTGGATTATCCGCACAGAGAATAAAAAGGACACGTCCCCGATTAAACAACACTGCGTAACACAACCCAAAGCTTGTCACGAGTAGCTACAGTCTAAAACATCTGCTGCCGGGGGTTACAACATCAACCAAATCAATCTTAGGGTGTATAATCAAGTTCCTCATCACGAGCAATACTCCCCTGCTCCCTCCACACAGACTCTCTTGTCCAAAGGCTTGTCAGACACATTCTGCTTCTCTCCCACTCTGCTCTTCAGCTGATTATCAGCCTCCCTGTTGAGAACTCACCCATGAAGGATGATGCTGGTGCATCAGGGGTTCGGCCGTAGTGCGCCATCAGCTTGTGTTTGGTCTCCTGCTTTCTGTGCTTCTTGCCTACGTAGTGCTGTTTTGCCATAAGGGGGTTGTTGAAAGTGGCATGGCAGAGGCTACAGAACTTGTCCGGGTCAGTAATGTCCTTGTTCTCTTCGTTAGAGGATGCAGTAGAGGTGGGGAGTGCAGCAGGGTGTTTCTGTGTGGGCGCCGTTTCTGTAGGGTGAGTCCAAACTCATGGTTAGTCACAAAACTCAGACATAAAAAACAGTTACTTTATTTCCTCCAAACCCACATTAAAACCAGTAACACACTACATCTAAATCCCAAACCTTGTCAGTGTAAGATATCTCAATAAATTAATGATTTTCCTACCTCTTCCCTTAATGCTGCAGAATTTAAAGACGTGGTAACATAACTCAGAGTATGCCAGGAAAACTTTCAGTGTTTAAAAAATCCAACAGATTTGCATATTTCTCCTTAACATAAGCATGACTGTATTCAAGAAACACTGGGTGTGAATGAGCTTCCACCTGCTGTTATCATCTCCCAGACAGAACATGGGCACAAGCTCCTGCACAGCAAAGGCAGTGGCATTCTGGAAGCACCGTGCAGCCACAGGACTTGATTCTGAATTCATAAGGAGTCCTGCTTGAGACACAGCATAAATGGCACTAGGTCTGACACAGCGAATCCACACAGGGAAGCAGCTCTTCTGTGTGGTAGAGAAACATGCACCCTCTCACTCCAGAGTGCCAAAGAGCAGAGTGAGTAACCTGCTAGGGATCAGAGAGCTCCTCTCATGCCAACACCAAAGGCACACACCAGACTGCTCAGTGAACATCTACCTCCTCCTGCAGGCTCCTACTGTACCCAAAATCAAGGGCTCCAAAGAACAAGAAGATCCCGGAGGAGGCTTTGCTGTGCACACATTTTAGCAAAGTCATGAAGACACGCTAGGACAGACAGTTTCTACCTGCAAGATCCCAGGAGTCAGGTGTCTGGGTGACTCACAAGTTCCCATCCTGGAATTAGCACAAGTGCCATCCTCAGGTGCACTCAGCTGCTGTTTTCCTTCTGTCCTGACCAGCCGCAGCTCCCCTGGCCCACAGCTACCCCTACCTGCCCTGGACAGAGGGTGTCACTCCCCACGCACCTTTGGCTGCTAACAAAGGGATGGGACACCCTTGCACCGGGGCAGACAAGTTCAGAACAAGCACATACTGATGCTCCCCAGCTGTATTCTCCTATTCCCCAGTAATCTGCAGTTCCTGAGTCTGTGTACCTCAGAGGCCACATTGTTGTGGCTGAGCAGGCCTGGGGAATTTGCCATATCAGAGTTTCACCAGTCACTTCAATCTCTGTAACCTTTTAATGAGCATCATACCCTGTGACAGGCATTTCTACATCTTAACATCACACACATGCCTGGTCCCTGCATACAGGGATGGGTACAATGGCTGCTGCATTTCCCCCAAACAAAGCAAAACAAAAAACCCACACAACCTCTTGCCAATGCCAGCCCACTGAGCAGACTGTCACGGCCAGGTCCCTGGAGGTGCACTGCTGGCTTACTCATTTCATGGCAAACTGCACACACTCTTACAAGAACTCACACTTGGGGTTCAACAAAGCTCTCAACAGCCCTTTGGGACAACATGAAGGTGCTGCAGACACTCATACCTTCTACTTTGGGGGCCTGCTGCTTCATGTTCTTGGCATGAGTCTTGCCCAAGTAGTGAGATGTCGCCACGGCTGGAGAGGAGAA
Source organism: Pycnonotus jocosus (assembly GCA_013400435.1). Classification (NCBI taxonomy): domain Eukaryota; kingdom Metazoa; phylum Chordata; class Aves; order Passeriformes; family Pycnonotidae; genus Pycnonotus; species Pycnonotus jocosus. The sequence goes on from VWYP01011444.1 coordinate 23,779, forward strand.
GGTCATGTTGCAGATGGGACAACACTTGTTCCTGTCTTCCCCATTGCTGCCTTCCTGCTTGCTGTCCTGTGCACAGAGAAGCACTGAGTTGCTGAGGCTGGGAAGGACCTCTGCAGGTCATCCCACCCAGCCTCCTGGGTTTAAGGAGGAACACTACGGTTTGGGGGTCTAAAAAAAGTTCATCAAAGACATTCAGGTGTTGATGAAGTGTGACTAGGAAGAACTTCCATGATGCAGCATCAGCCTCTCTCTCCCTGGAGGGTGTTCTTGCACCAAATTATTGTTTTTAACCTGTTGCAAACACTCCAGGCAGAGGGGCAGCCCTGGCCTGTTTGGGTTAAGGACAAGGTTAAAGAGTGTGGCTGCCAAAATTGGACCACGCAGTCTTGTCCCCCACAAGGTGTGAAATGAGTAGCGCAAACATCACTATCAGCTGGGTCATCTGCAACACAACACCAGCTGAGGAGGGAGCAGCAGGCAGTTCTCAGCCTGACACTACATGCAAAGGCATCTACTGTTATCCCCCAGCTCCCTGCAAATGCCAGAGTTAGGGATTACAGCTGAAGCAATCATAAAAGTAGAATCTGTTCCCCAAGGGAGTCACGGGGCAAACAGATGGCTGAATGGAACCTTTACTGACCAACAGGCTCCAGCTACCAGCTGAGGGAACCTAAATAAGTAAAACTAAGAATGCTCTGGGAAGACAATTCCTGTGGATGGGGAACCCAATGTGGTCTGTGTGATGTTATGCAACGATGCTCCTGACAAGCAGTTGCTCCTGTTCGTTCTCTGTCATTTCAAGCATGTCTATCAAAAAGAGGAACATATGTTTGTTTAAATGGGGAGGACAAGCTCAAAGAGGCTGTGTGAGTGGGGAGGGCAGCAGGAACTGGGACAAAGCCTGGTGAAACACCTGCCACTGAGCTTCTCAGTTCTCACAAAGCCCCTTCTGAGAGCATTTTCCTTGCTCGTTTACACGACTGTACAACTGCCTTTAGCCCAGCAGGTCCCACAGAGCCATATTTAACCCTGGTGGATCCTGCACTCACAAAACCCATGGGTGGGTCAGGCTGGAAGGGACCATGGCATGTCACTGGTCCAAACTCGCTACTCATGCAAGGTCACCCCGAGCACTTGGCACAGGATTGCATCCAAATGGTTCTGGAATATCCACAGTTCTGGAATATCTCCCGTAAGGGAGACTCCAGGCTTTCTCTAGGTAATCTTCCAGTGCTTGGTCACAGCACAGGTAAGCAGTTCCTCCTCATGTTCAGGTGAAACTTCCTGGGCATCAGCTTCTGCCTGTTGCCTCTCACCCTGTTGCTGGGCACCCCTCAGCACAGTCTGGTTTATCCTTTGACACCCTTCCTTCAGATAATTCACAGAATGAGAGAATCATTAAGGTTGGAAAAGACCTCCAAGTTCAACCTCTGACTGATTGCAACCTTGTCAACTAGACCAGAGCACCTGAGTGCCATGTCCAGTCATTTAAACACCTCCAGGGATGGTGACTCCACCACCTCCCTTCCAATACCTGACAACCCTTTCAGTGAAGAAATTCCTCCTGATATCCAACCTCTCCTGTCACAACTTGAGGCCATTTCCTCTTGTCCTGTTGCTGGTTTCCTGGGAGAAGAGGCCAACCCACGACGGGATACAGCCTCCTGACAGAAAGTTGTAGAGAGTGATATGATCTGCCCTGATCCTCCTTTCACCAGACTAAACAACCTCAGCTCTCCAGCCACTCTTCACAGGACTTAACTTCTAGATCTTAAGACATTGATTGTAGGTAGACATTACTTATAGACATTGATCAGGTCTCCTCTCACCTGCTTCACCTCCAGCTTCATCTTCTTCCCCTGGGCACCCTCCTCCCCGCCGTGGATGGACAGGTACCGTCTCACCTTGTTGGCGTGTTTCTTGCTCTGGGGAAAGCAGAGAAAACCCCGCTCGGTGCCTCGCCGAGCCCGGGGCTGGGCTGGGGCGGAGGCGGGGGGCTGCCCCTTTCCTACCTGGTAGTGAGCCAGTCGCTGTGACTCGGAGATGAGCAGGGCACTGCACACCTTGCACTGCGCCTCGGTGAAAATGTGTCCGTTCTCCCGGATCAGCCGCTCCACTGTGCGGTGAGACACAAAACGGGGGCGTCAGCGGCCCGGTGGGACCCCGCGATGTGCGGGCCGTCCCTGTTCGGGATGCTCCGTACCTCGCAGGATCCAACCGGCTAGAAGGCACTTCGTGAGACCCGACCACCCGCCCGTTCCCGGTCCCGCCGCCTCACCCGCCTCTTTGCCCACCAGCGGCGCCGCAGCGTCCCCGTTGCTACCGGCCCCGTCCGCCATGGCCGCCGTCGCCGCCTCACGCCGTTCTCGCGAGAAGCCGCCCGCGCGCCCCCTCCGCTCCTAGCAACGGCGGGGCGGTCTCCCGCGAGAGCATCGCACCCTCCAATGGAGGCGGCGGCCGACATGTTGGTTGTGGGCACCGCTGTATTGCGGGCAGCCCGGTGGCGGCTCGTTTTTCTGGTGTTCAAGCGACGCAGCGCATCCTTTTCCTGAGGAAGCGGCGTCCGGGCTGAGAAAACGGTGACATCACCAGCACCTCAGAGCGAGGCGTCCGGGCCCGCTGCCCGCCCGCCACGGACATGGCGTTGCCCGCTTCAGCATCCCGATGACCACGTGTGACGCAGCGAAGCCGCTGCTGCCATCTTGGGTGAGGGCAATGAGGCCTCCGCCGCCAACTTGAGCGCGGGTGCGGGCCCCGCCGACCGGGGCCGGTACGGGAGACCCGGCGGGGAGGCCGCGGGCAACGGGGCGGCCCGGGCCCGGTGAGTACCTTGTGCCCTGCGGGGCATGCCGCTGCCCCGCGGCGGGTGGGCCCCAGGCGAGCCGCGGGGCTCCTGGGGCTGCGAGGGAAACCCTTTCCCTCGCCCGGGGCCATTCTCCGTCCCCTGCCCCCGGGCTGACCTCCCCCAGGTATGACCCCCGGTCCCCGCCCCCCGCGCCCCGGGACCGGCCCCCAGCGCTGTCCCCTGGGGAAGGGACACCTCCCGTCCCCCTCTGAGGGTTCTTCCTCTGTCTCTCGCCTGAAGAGAGAGGCACACCCCCATGTGCTGTGGCTGCGGATACCCTGGAACAACTCCTGGAACATCTGGGGAGAGGACCCGAAAATCGGAGCTCTGCCCTGGCCGCATCCCCTGAGATCGAGGCGCTCCTGCCTCTCCTGTTCCTCTTACGAGGCCCTGGCTCCCTCCCCTTTTCCCGGGGCAGCCCCTGCACGCTCCCTTCCCTTAGGTTGCCTACCTGTGACTGATCCCCTTCCCCAGATCTCACCCCTATCCCGCCTGGGATCCCCCATGCTTCTCCCCAGTTTTTCCAGTATCCCTGACCGCATCCTTGTTAATTTCCCTGCAGAGCCCTCCCGCCCGAAGGCGGCGGGTTGGAAAAGGGAAAGGACCGCGTCTGGGTTCTGGGGTTGGGTCGCTCTCCCTCGATGTGCAGGGGGAGAACGTTTTCCTCCCCTGCCCTTGGAGGAGGGAGATGCTGCGGGCTGGACTCGAGGGCACTGGAGCAGGGAGCATCTCCCGAGCTCAGCAGCCTGTGCGGATGCGCCCGGCCGTGCGTGGCCTCTGCAGTGCCCGTTTCCCTTCCATGCAGAGCCAGCTCTATAAACGGATCAATCCTGTAAACAATTTCTCTCTCCCCGGGGCGCTGCCAGCCCTCGTGTCCTGCTCACGGAGCATCAGCTGGGCCCTGCGTGCGGGGTCGAGCCGAGGGTCTGGGGATGATATTTCCATGGAAGCGTGTGGTGCTGACCCGCCTGAGCACGGGGAGCGTCGTGCCTCTGCTTCCCGAGGTGGGGGGAGTTGTTTACAAAGCGACAGCCTGTGTCTCCAACGACTCAGGAACTCATCCGGGGATGAGAGTCATTCATTTTTTTTGGCTTGGTTTTTTCGAGCATTTTTCAAGCTGTCACAGCTTGGCAGGTCTGTAGCTGCGGTGTCAAGATTTAGAATTATTCTGTCGGTAATTGCTTTCTGATTCATCAAAATGATAGATGAGAGGGAAAATGACAAATAATCACAAGTTGGGGATCTTCAAGGATATCCCTAAAAATGTGACTGGAGAAGCGTAGCATGTGCGAGTTCCTTGTCAGGAGGTCACCTTTGCTGTCAGACCGTTTACAAAGAAATTCTCTTAAATTCAGAGTTGGAAAAAAATCTGGATAACTGCAAAATGAGTCTGCAAACTGGACTGCAAAGGTAATTTTAGATAATTCAGTCTCTGGCCTTTTTTTTTGTGCTGGGTCTGAAAGCAGGTATCTTCCCCTCAGGCACTCAGAACTATCCTTTCCAAGAGTGCTAAAAGCAAAATATGCTCAGCTTCGCTTCCTGAAGAGGAGGTCTGTGCTCTGATGCGTGTTGTCTTGCCTCAGCTACACCAGCTTGTCTAATAAAAGCCATTACTGCTCTCCTACTCACAGCCTCAGACTAGCACAGCTACAAGTGATCTCTTACTTGTCTTGTTCCCTTAGTTACGTTTTCTGAGACTCTCTTTGCCACAAGTCCCTTCATTTTCAGAAGCGTTGTGGGAGTTGTGTGGTTACATCTCTTACATCTCCTCTTTTCTCTCCTTTAAATGTTGAAGGTAGGTGACTCATCATAACTTCAGCTGATATTTCTCAGTGATCTCTTATTTAGCACAGAGCACTGAGCAGAAGATGTATCGCAGAGTCAGAGGAGACATGGTGATACCAGCATGGATGTAAAAAAAAAAAAAAAAAAAAAAAAGGCAGCACAGCAGTTGTTTGCTGCTGTTGCTTTTGTTGTGGGGGTAAGAAGGTTTATAGGCTGCCTCTCCAAAGCCTCAGTGACCCTGTGTGGGTCCTGTGCTCCTCATGGCACATGAGTGAGTGGTTTTCCAAAGATAAGGGAACATTCTCCACCACCATGGATGCACTTCGTGGGGGCAGCTCACAGCAGCTGGGTGTGAGGCTTGGCTCATCTCCCTGAGCAGGGGGGGCAAAGACACCATTTGGAGCAAAAGATAAAAAAAATTGAGAACAAATAGTGAGGATATTCCAGCAACACCAGAGTTCAGCTTAGCTGGAGCTGAACAGCTTTGTTTTTCAAGAGCCAGTGCTTAACCAAAAGCAGTGCTTATTTTTATTTTCCCTTCCTTTAATGGCTCCAAACTGAGAGAGAGCAGGATTAAATTAGATATTAGGAAGAAATTCTTCCCATTGAGCACAGGTCGCCCAGAGAAGCTGTGGCTGCCCCATCCCTGGAAGTGTCCAATGCCAGATTGGACAGGGCTTGGAGCAACCCGGGATAGTGGAAGATGTCCCTGCCTATGGCAGGGGGTTTGGAATGAGATGATCTTTAAGGTCCCTTTCAACCCAAACCATTCTATGATTCCTAAACAGACGAACACTGGAGGACTGCAGAGGTCCTTGCAGTCGCTTTGGTGCCGTGACTGCCCATTTGTGCAACATTCTGCTTTCAGAGGGCTCAGCAAACCTTTGGTGCAAATCGTGACTCACCAGGATAATCGCCTTTTGTCTCTGGGCGTGTGTGTGCATGTATTTGCAGAAGGAAAGCTGCAGATCGTGGGCAGGGAGCGTGGTTATTCCTCACCTTGCTGCTCGGACTGTAGATGGAGCAATGCACTGCTGTTCTCGGCGCTGATGGGGATTCTGGCTTCCCTTGGTGTTTCTATACGCAGTGGCTGTTTGCAATTTTGTGGTGTTACAGAGAAGGGTTTGGCTCTGTCCTGGGTGATGTAGGGTTTCTGTTGCATCTTCTCTTACTCTTATTTTAGATCTCGGCACACATCTGAGCTATTTCGGTGATCTTGAAGGAAGGCAGAGTGATTCTGTGGAAGGACACTGGTCTGGGAACCGGCCAACTTAACTTGCATTTCCAGCCCTGCTGTTCCCTGATGTGGAACGAGGGGCTTGTTGTTCAGCCTCTGTCTGCACATGTCTAATTGAACTTCAGCAGAGCTGGTCATGCTCAGCCTGCTTTGTAAGGCTCTTTTACATCACAGTTCAAGAAGCACTGAATGTTATTGTTGAGCTACCAGGCAAACAGCAAGCACAGGCAGGAAAGGGTGATTTAACTCTGTGCCATCCTGCTGCTCTCCTTTCCTGAGATCTCTTCCCAATCCTCTCCTCTGAGCTCTTTTGGATCCAGGCAGCTAATGCTTGCTGTGCATCCCTCTCCATCGGTCTATGGGCTGCCAAGGGAAGGGATGCTGAAGTACCAGTTTGCATTGTTCCGTGCACTCAGGTTTGCACTAATAACACTCAGCAGGTTCCTCGCTGCTCGTTAAGTGCCTTCGTTAATGCGGATGGGTTGGGCATGTCTGGATGGAGTTCTTCCGGAGGCTGCTGCTCATTGAGAAATCCATACTGCCAGATAAACCTGTTGTTTTGTTTCCAGCCTGCCTGCTGCCATTGCCTGTGTTTTTCCTGTCTATAGTGCTGGAGCAGCCATGCACTGAGCTGTGCAGATGGCAGGACAGCATCCTTGAAGGAACAATGCCTTTCTCCCTGGTTTTGTTGAATACAAAAGCTGACAAAGGGCTATGCTGTGGTGGCTGTGCTGTGGTGTGCAAATGTCAGCTTGCTCCACTGCCAGAGCCCAGTTTGTTTTAGTCAAGGTGTGGGGCTGAGGAGGGGAGGTTGTGTTGGAAGCTGGGAGACCCACTGTGAAGTGATGCTGTGGAGGAGTTTGCTGATGGGCTTTTAGAGGAAAGCCTCATTGCTTTGGAACCAGGCATTCAGAGTGGCTTTGGTCTGTGTTGCTGTTCCCCTGAAACCCCTTTTTAGCAATCAGCTGTAATAAAGTGTTCTTAACTAGATGAGTGGTGACTGGTGCATGTGGCTCCCAGTAACACTAAATCCACCACGCTTTGTAATGAGGTTTCAGTGCCTGGGGTGTTTTGCCTAAAAATAGGGAAAAAAAAAAAAAAAAAAAGAAAGAGTGTTAGGGGAAATCTAAATCAGAAAGAAACAAATGGCTTTTACTCTTTCCCTCTGTTTCAGAGTGAAGGATGCCGAGGAGGAAGAAGCCTGCAGAGGGCCTGGAGTCTCGCGGTCAGGATGGGGAGGAAGAGGAGGAAGAGAAGAGGAACCCAGCCAATGCCAAGAGGAAGCGCAGTTTTGTGGATGCGTTTATTGTCATATCCGACAGCGATGGAGAGGTCAGTGATGGCTTTGGGGTACCCAGAGCCTGTGCTGGGCCCTGCTGCTGCAGGACAGTGCCAGGGCAGCCCTCACTGTTGTGCTGGGGTCAGGCTTTGCACAGAGGGTCTTGTGCCATTCCTTTTCTTACATATGAGATGAATCAAATCCTATTTGACTAGGAAATGAATGGTGTGCTTCGTGAGGGTGAGTTATGAGTCTGGGATTTGATAACCAAATCCTCTCAAGAACTGAATCTGAAACGTAATTTAAAAGTAACCTTTCCCCAATCCCTTTACAAATCTTTTTTTTCATAATTTTTATTTGATTGATTTCCAGCTAAATCTTAGCAACATGATTCTGTATTATGTGCAAATAGATAAGAAAATGATTCAGAACTCAGGCTTGTGAGTAGCTCAGAGACAGCCAGTGTCTGGTAAACTGATTCTGAATTACAGGAGCCTGAGTTTGTAACCCAGCTCCAAAGGGTGTAAAGGTGAATGTGGTGTGGGAGTGGCTGGCTAAGGCATCAAGGCTCAGATCTCTGATCCCCAGCGTCGGCTTATGCACATCAGCACTACCCTCAAGATTGAAATGTCTTTGTTGGTTACACGGGCAATGGGATGAGCACAGGAATTCCTGCCTAGGGGAAAGCCAGAGCCCTCAGAACTTGTCCGTGACTGAGCGAGGTACATCAGAGGAAATTATTACAATCAGGTTTTTTTATGTGTGACTCTTAAGGCTTTGCTCTGTCTTGCTGGTGATTGGGGATCCTAAGCTGCTTTTTGTAATTCCACCATTTTCAAAAGCATTTCAGTTCACTCTCAAGCTGTAGATCTTAAATCAGGTCCCTTTTGCTCCCACATCTGCAGTGTGCTGCTCTCCAATAAGGCGATTATCATGTGAGGAGGGGAAAATCACTAGAAATAAACAGTAAGAAGCTGTAGGGCAAACGATATTGGATGTTTTTTCTTCACATTGTCTGAGTTCTTTCCCATTGGGAAATTCCCTGAAAGAAATGGAACATATGGCAGTAATAGTTCAGTGGGGTTAAACCCTTAGCTCTGCAATATGCTAAGTTAACTTCAGATGTCTGCTGCATCACTGGCCTTTATTGTGAAACCTATAAGGAAAAAAGAAATCAGCAGCTATAAGAGCTGCTGCAGTACATAAAAGATCAGGACCTGTTATTGTCTGCAATTATTCATCTCAATGTGCACGTATCTGAAAAAGAGGAAACAAACGTCTCTTAAAACACATCTATAAAAAGGTTAGGCTCCCTCACTGTTCTGTAAGTTTGTCTATAAACAATAAATTCTGATGGCATAATCGGTCATATTACAGAAAAGGATATGCTCAGAGAGGCCGTTAAAGAGCCAATTAGGTTCTGTTTAAGTGACAACAGTTCAGTCAGTTGAATGAGTGGATTTATTCACTTCAGTCTCTTTCTGTGAGTCATCAGCTTCCAGATCCAGTGCCACAGTCTCTTGTCGTGTTGTTTTCTGCAAAATCAAACGTAAAACTGATTTACTTGGGATCTCAAAAAAATAACTGTCTGCCTTCTGTAACTGTCTCAGCTCTTCGGTGTACATCAAGTTGAATTTCAATTTTGAATGTTGTAACTGTTGTTCTTGCACTGGTAAGACCTTGTTGTGTGTTCAAGAAGAGGTGTGGGCAGCTCAGATCAATAGCAATTTTAGAGAACAATACATTCTCAATTAATCTTGCATCTGTTAGGACATGGTTCCTTATGAATCAAAAGCTACAAGGACAATTTGGGCATCATTGATTCGATGGCTTTCTTCCTTGGCAGTCTCTTGGCAGGTATCTATAGAACAAGTCCCTAGTTCTGCTTCCAGACCAGCAGATCTTGTAGCAGCTGCACCTGGAAAGCCTCCAGCTTCTCACTTTTGATGATCTTTGGCAGACTGCCTCTCCCAGGAATTTTTCAGTCATGCTGGATTATCAAGCTCATCCATGTTATTTTGCCAAGTTCCCTTTTTCTGCTCATGTCTATGCTGTGGCATCTGCAGAGCTGCATCAGAAAAAAGTTTTCTGGATGTGAGGCTTTCTGATCCCTGCTATATATAATCCTGGATTCGGGGAACACTTCTCTTTTTTTGGAAAGGGTCAGACAAAATAAGAACAGTCTCTCTGGCTCTGTGGAAACCAGAGGAGATGACCTTCTTTGTGCAGACTGTGTCTCTGTGTCTCTGAAAGTGCAGACATGCCAGATGAGTAGAGTAGTTCCCATCTCCCTTGGCTGTTTAATCCCACAGGGAATTGGTTGCCTGTGCCAGAAGATGGATGTTCATTCACAAATACACAATATTTCAAATAGTGCCCAACAATGCACTCTCTGAGCATGACAGTTTCTGGTCTTCTGAACCTCCTGCTTGCAGCTGCTTGGGCTGTTGGTTTGACCCCTGATGCCATGTCTTCAAGATGATTGTTCCTCAGCACAGGGCCTGGCCAAGCATGAACTCTGAGCACAGCCCAAAACTTGTGCTGACCTGTTAGACTGATCTGCAGTCTTTAATGCAGTTGATCCTCAAATGCTGCTGATCTGGTCTGGGACCTTTTGGAAAAATACTTTGCCTGGATAGATCCTTTGGGAGCTTTGAGGCTACCTGCCTGCACTTATAAAGTTGGCATCAAGTCTCACAAGCTCTTTCTGCCAGATCTGTCAGCTCTGCCAGCCCTCGGGGAACATATGACAAGACTCCAGGGTGATGGTGCCATCTATTTCTGCATGGCCTGTCTTCCCTTTGGTGCAGAACATCCCTCTGCCTGGGTGTTCCTGTGTTTGGAGATACTCACAGTCGGGGTAATCAGCAGCATGTGTTGATGTTCCAGATCAGATTTTGGCTGTGGTGCAGAGGGAAGTGTGTTTAGACATTGACCTATCTTGTTTCTATCAGCTGTGACAGTGGACACTCACCTCAGGACCAGGCATGGCCAGAGGGACATTTTGCTATGGAGAAGATGGCACTGGAAATGTGGATGGCAATGCCCACCTGTCATAGTTGAATCCCATCCAGCAGCTAAGTACCAGGCAGCTGCTTGCTCACTCCCACCCCATGGTGAGGAGGAGAATCGTGGGGAAAAAAAGTAAATCTCGTGGGTTGAGATAAGAACAGCTTAATAATTGAAACAAGATAAAATATAATAATACTACTAATAATCCTAATGATAATATCAAGAATAATTGTAATGAAAAGAAGACAGAGAGGAACTGCTTTTTATCAGGAGCTGTAGTGATAGGACAAGGAGGGATGGGTTCAAACTGAAAGGGGAGAAATTTGGGTTAGATATATGGAAGAAATTCTTTGCTGTGAGGGTTGTGAGGCACTAGAACAGGATACCCAGAGAGCCTGTGAATGCCTCATCCCTGGCAGTATTCAAGGCAGGCAATGAGCAACCTGTTCTTGTGGGAAGTGCCCAGGAGGGTTGGAACGAGGTGATCTTTGAGGTCCTTTCCAACCCAAACCTTTTAGTGATTGTATGAGTAAAACCCAAGAGAAAGCAGTACCACAATCCAGTTGCTCACCACCCACTCACTGATGCCAATCCAGTCCCTGAGCAGCAATCGGTGTCTCCCAGCCAATTCCCTCCTGTTTATACACTGGGCATGGGGTGCTGGGGTGTGGAAAATCCCCTTGCCCAGTTCCCCCAGCTCCTTGTGCACCTGCTCACTGTCAGAGCACAGCAAACTGAAAAGTTCTTGATTTAGAGTAAGCACTGCTTGGCACCAACTAAACCATTGGTGTGCCATCAACATTATTCTTGTACTACATCCAAAACACAGCACTGCACCAGCTACTAGGAATAAAAATAACTTAATCCCAGGATGCCACCTCACACCATTGACCATCCAAGCAAAGCAGAGCCACATGGGAGAATTGCTGCAGTGCCCTGCTGTCTCCATGGGCTCTGCTGGTGCCCAGGGACCCAGTGCCTCCATCTCCCAGAGGAGAATGCAATGTGAGTTGCTTCTTGAAGAGGCTTCATAGTTCTGCTGAGCTCACTTGTTGAAAATCAGATTGGTCTGAATTCAGGATCCTCACAGCCCAGTAAAAGCCCTTTTTCCTATGGAGTCCTCTCTCCCTGTATCAGGAACTGCAAATCCTGGCATGAGCCCTGTTGTGGCTTGTTGTTCATCTCTACTTCCAGCAGGTTTGTTCTAATGAGCTGAAAGAGCAAAGCTGAAACAGATTCTGAACTGAAGTCAGAGCCTAATAAAGTAGGGTGTGATATTAATTTCAGCAGCAGCCTTGGCAAGAGCCAAACATGGCAATTCCAACATCTAATTGGCTTTTAAAAATAAATTAGTCTGGTTTTCATCTGCATATTTCCCATGCAGGATGTGTGGTGTTTGGCTATGCCCTATTGTTAGATGGTCCCAACTGCTGCTGAGCAGTAAAATTACCCAGACCTTTTGACTTTGCAGTCTGCACTGTTGGGGTGGAGACAGTCTGCTGTAGCCTTTTCTTCCCTGAGTCAGTAGAAGCTGATTTCTGTGGTTTATCATGTGGATTTGAGGGAGCAGGATGTGGGATGCTGGCTACTGGCTTCCATTTATGGGCTTTTAGAAATGAGCGGAGCTGTATCTGTTTCTGCTGGCAGAGTCAGCTTCTCTTAAGTATGTGCTAAAGCATTTTTAAAATGGGAATTTGATTTCCTGCTGTCTGGTGAAACCAAGCAGGTTACAAAAACAAGGAAGAAGAATAGTGGCTGCCTTCCACTAAATGTGTAAGGAACTTTGGAAACCTGTCTGTTTCTTCATCTGTGCGCAATGCTGACAGTGAAATTGCTCATAAGAGAGCATCATAAATTAAAGTGCAAAGCCTGACACAGGAAGAGAATTTGGTTCCTTCTGGCGGTTATGCCTTGAATTGACAGCAAAGGAGGAGGGATGCTCTCCAGGCTGGCACTGAGCAGAGGTGTGCAGTTCCTACCTTGCCTCAGTTATAATAATTAGTTTCCCTTGGAAGATGTGTGTTGGAGATGACCTTGTAACTAAGAGTATTGGCTGCAGTTTGGGAATATTTTAATTGATTAAGATTATTTTTGGACTAGTGATCTTATTAGAAAGGCAGTTGGTTGAGTGGCCCCTTGAGTTCCTATTATCCTTGTAGATAGATGAACATTAAAAGGTTGGGTCAGGCAGAGCAAGCCCTGTTGTCTTCTCTGAATTTTCTTGGCCCCTTCTGTTTCTACCATCCACGCCTGCATTTATGCAGAGCACTCTGGGGCCTGCGGGGCTGTCTCCCAGCAGAGGTACAAACAGCCATAAATCCTAATTAAAAGGTATGTTTTATTTTCTGGTTTAAAAAGAAAGAAGATTTAAGAATTCTTGGAATTGAGATGTGTGTATATATTTTGGCCCATCAGGATTAATTGGATTTGCTTCAGCGGTTCACTGTACCATGGCTGTTCAGTAGAACGCTGCTGAGCAATTTAAACATCTCTCTTGAATGTATGAGGTTCGTACAACACGTGTCCTGCAATAATTTTGCTCCTGCCACGGATGTAAATGTCCAGATTCTTCAGGACCAGCACGGGGAACCGAGGCATGTACTTGGCTGTGCCGTGGATCCAGGCAGTGTGCCCAGCACCGGGCACTCTGTTCCCCTCAGAAGCCCTGGGGGTGTCTGAGCCCTGTGTTGTCCCGTGGTGTAAGTGTGTGTCTCTGTGCACAAAGCAAGCACTCACAGCCCTGGAAAGTTTGGTGTGCTCGTAAATCACATCCGTGCCCTGGAAGAGAGCTGCAGATGAGAGTGTCAGGGTTGACCTTCCAGCAAGTGCGGGAGTGATGAGGGGAAGATTGATGCCTAGAGAGAAGAGCTGGGGATTTACAGAGCCTGTCAGGATTAAATTGTCCCTGTTTTAAGCTGGGGTGGGTTTAGCATTGTTACATAGGGTTTTGGGGGAGGGCAGGAGGGCTGTTGCTGAACCTCCTCCAGTGTATAATCCTAGTGCAATCCTGGTGTGATCCCATGGACCGTTCCCCATCCCCTGAGGTGTGAGCAGCCCACAAGGCCAGCTTGGGGCTGTTGCAGACCAAGGCAAGGGAGTTTGGGGTGGGAGATCCCATGGCTTATGGAAAACTGGGGAGAGGGAGCACCATGCCAGGGGCTCTCGAAGAGAGAGGATTTCACTTCCTGAACAGGAGCTTGGCATCCATCTTCTAGGAGGAGAGACTCTGGATGTGAAGCAGCCTTTTGGAGACACAGTGGCAGATCTTGGAAAGGGGGTACCTAAACCAGTCTGTGTGAGGAAGAGAAGGAATCAGTCACAGAAAAAAAAACCCTTAGGCACAAGCATCAGTGTGTGTGGACTTGCCAAGCATGATTGCTGCTGTGTTGTGAGGTGATTCTTAAGTCAGTGGAAGTGAGGAATGGTGTAGCTATTAGGGCATGTAAAAGCTGTAATGTATTAAGGTTTCAGGAAACTATCTAATAGTATGTCTTGCAAAATCTTAGTTGGATAAATAATTTAATTTGGTCTAGATAGCAACATTCCTGGATTGAAATCCTGCTAAAAGACTGTCAGTAAGAGCTGCTGATGAACAAAGGAGAGGCTCATCTGGGGGAAATGTAAAGCTGAGGCCAAGAAGATCAATATTAGGTCTGTGTGTGTTTTAACATCCTCATTAATGATCTGCAAAAGGGAGCAAATGGTGTATATAGATTAATAAAATCTACAGATAACACTAAAGCCAGAGATATCTTCAACAAAACTCAGCACAGAGGTGAGGACTTCAGACAGAGTCTGAAGGACTTCACGGGTTCAAAACATGGGCAAAGGACAAAAGAAATGGATGACACTCAAAAATAATCAATGTATCTGTTTGTGTTAAAGTAGCCTAAGCCATGTGCCCCTCCTTGAACCCTCCTCTTGCACAGGAGGTGGAATGAGCACAAGCATGTGGTTGATGTGTCTCATGGGCAGCAAAACTCAATGTAGCTGCAGAGGGAGCCCTGCAAACCCATCCTGGCCAGGCGTGGGTCTCTGCCTGAAATACTGGATTTGATTCTAATCCTACCTGATTTAGAGAGACAAATTGGAATGGGTCCAGTGCCAGCCTTGGGTAATGTGTGTGCCCTTGCCTAAGCCATTAGGACAGCAACTTGCAGAAATTTGTGTCATTTAAGCCTGTGCCCATTTGTGCTGCAGTCTTTGTGCTTAAAGCGGTGCACATTTAAGTTGTTCGTGGGAGTATTATTTCAGGGAGCCTCAAGACAACAAGTTTCTGAAATATTCAAATTTCAAAAATTAAATATTTGTGGCAACACTGCCCAAAGAAGCTGTGGATGCCCCTTGAAGTGTTCATGGGGAAGTTGGATGGGACTCTGAGCACGCTGGTCTAGTGGAAGGTGTCCTTGCCCATGGCAAAGAGTTGAAATGAGATGATCTTTAAAGTCTCTTCCAACTCAAACCATTCTTTGATTCTATGAATACGATGAGAGAATAGCATGAGAAGAAAATACAGCCGGCCCTCCTGCCCTCGGGGTGCATTGATGTGGTTTGCCAAAAATGTCTAGGGATTCTAGTTTTGATCACTTGATATTGCCTGGGCACAGTACTAGAAGCTGCATGGCAGGAAACAGTGCTGGTTTACAGGTGTGTGATGCTCAGTTGTAAAAAGATTCTGTTTTTCTGTTTTGAGTGCTTACAAATATCAATGTTTTAGCAAGGCCAAACAAATTCTCTCTAAAATCATGGGTAGCAGGTGCAGTGCATGGTGGTGACTGGCATGAAGTCTATTGTCTCTCCTACTTCTCTGTTTATGTCAGTCTGTAACTCTTTTTGCTCGTTAGGCTTATCACACAGCTTTTAATAGTTACAGAATGTGTTTGAATTATGTTTGAAATTCAAATTTCACACAAATAGATGCTTGTTCTTGAACCAGTGTTTGTGTCTGAGTAGTTGGGGGGAGGGGACTGGTAGTATTTCTTACATATTGCATGCACTCATCATGTTCTTTTCCATTGCAGCAGGAGTCAAAGGAAGAGAGTGGATTGCAAAAGAAGAGAACAAAGCAGGTGGATCGAACGAAGCTGGCTGCTAAAAGAAAAATTGCACGTAGGTCTCGATTGTGGGGCTGGGGAAGTTATCTAAGGTGCTGAGCAGCTTCTGCTGTTTGTGTTAAAGATTTTTTTCTCTTGCAGAAGGGCTGTGACATGCCTGGGGATGCAGAAAAGGCCCTTCATAGGGCTAAATTTTGCACTTCTGAAATAAGTGTGCGAGGATGTTGGTACCAAAACTGTCTGAGGCTGATCTGAAAGCGCCGTCAGTCACAAACTGCTTTCCTGTCCAGGCCCCTCTGCTCCTGTCTGTCCCTGAAACATCACAATGCTCTGACCCGACAGCTGCCGCTCAGGAGGGATCTGAGTCGCAGCTGACAGTTCTCTGAAATCATCAGCTCACAGTGTGGGGGCAGCCAGAGCACCAGCAATGTTGGGCATCATAAGGAAGGGTGTTAAGAACCAGGGATTTGGTTGATGTCATTTTGCTGTTACATAAAGTGGTGGTGCGCCCTTGTCACAGCACTGTGTGCGGTTCTGGCCTCTGCATATCAAGGACACAGTGGTACCTCCAGAGAAGGGCAGCCCAAGTCATGAAGGAGTGGAACAGCTGCCTGGTGTGGAGAGACTGGAAGGCTTGGGGCTGCTTTGTTAGGAGAGAACGGTGGGATCAAAGTTCCCATCGGGAAAGCAATGCCTCAGCTGAGCACAGAGCTGTTGTTTACCAGCTCCTGGGGTATATTCAGTGGAAACAGCAAGAAATAGACAAGTTTAAAATGGGTAAAGGACAGTAATGCTTCACACAGCATGGGGTGAACTCCTCGAAGTTTGTGTCACAGGGGGTTGTGGAGAGGTCAGTATCAACAGCTTTAATAAGGGATTAAATGCATTCATGGACAATAAATCTGTGAACAGATGCTAAAGGCTGGGATGTTCCCGATCATATTCTGATTGTACAGGCAGAAAGGCCCACTGAGCACAGCCAATGCTCCCTGTACAGCCCCACATGTTACAGCAGCCAGGTCCCAGAGCATCCCCACTCGTGTTCCTGTGCTCTCTGAGGCAGTGGTCTATCCAGCAAGTAAAATTCAGGATGTTTTAAAATGAGAGAGATGTTGCCTCCTGAAAAACCCAAAGCAATCACTGAACAAAATGGAGCACGCCAGTGCTCCGCAAGCAGCAGCAGTTGGGCTTGTCAGTCCTCACAGGGCTTGTGTGAATTAAATTGTTTTTAATAGAGGCCTAAGGCCATAGCACAGAACAGCCCAGCTCTTTGTGGGAGCTGCAGCCCACTGTGCATGTCTGTGTTGAACAAGTAAGATAGCAAAGTCAGAGATGGGGAAAGAGTTCTTTTTCTTATTCTTCTTTTTCTCCCAAAGGAAACAGAGCACCAAATTAAAGCTGAAACCCCCCTTGGAGATGCCACTAAAATGTGACCAAGCATATGGTGCTGAGAGCAGGGATCTGCTGAAGTTGGATGTCCTTGTTGCATCATTGAACATGCAGGGTTTCAGGAGCTGGTGCTGTGCAAAAGGTGTTCAGTGTGCTCCAGAAAATCCACAGGAGATAGGGTTGTCTCCCCAGACGTTGTATAACAGAGGAGTTCCACTGCATTTCTAGAAGTTGAAATTATTGATAATAGTTTTTCTTTTCCTGGGGCAAAAGCTGCCTTTTTTTGTTGCTTAGTGTGCTTGTCTGAGTTTGGGGGTGCCTGACGCTGCACAGTCAGAGAGCAGGGGCTTACTTAAGCACGTGTGATGGTGGGGCTGTTCTCATTTGTGGGAAGCTATAATTAGACTTTTGGTGTTTGCTTTTAGGCAAATTAAGATTTGAAGTAGTAATTATTTTTCCCAGTGTCTTTAAATAAATTCTTTGAATTGCAAGGCAAATTGGTCTTTTGTAAAGATTGGGTGCTTCTGGGTAGAGCAAGTTCTTTCTCCTCAAAACGGGAAAATTTCAGATATTGGCAGGCATTCGTTATAAAGCGTATCCTCCCTTTTTTGCTTTGTTGTGGTTTTATTCATTTTAACCTAAAGCCATAACTAAAATATATCTGTGACGTTTCATCCTGACAGGATAAATGGAAATACAAAACCTAAAGAAGTCTCTCTCTCTTTTTTTCCAGAGGAAGTCGGTGCTTTAAAGCACATTTGAATGTTTTTATTGTAATTGCACTTTGGATATGTAAAAATACTGAGATCCCGCATTTCTGTTATTTTTGAGTAAATCTCTTATTAGTAAGTGTTTTAACTACAACTAGTGGGGTTTTGCATCTAATTCACTTTGCAAATGTCAAAATGGAACATAAATCGCTTTGCAAATTGCCATATTAGCATTTAAAAAGGCTCTGAAATGGTTTAATTTGTTTAGGGCTGTTTCTCTCTGACCCCTCCTTCCCATCTGCGGGTCTCTTGGATGCCCTGGTCCCCAGAGAGGTGCTGGGATTTCCTGCCACGTTGGGATGGACGTGTGACTTTGGAGAGGATTTTGGAGTCTGAGATGCAGAGTTCCCAGTGCCGGTGCTTCCCCCTGGGAATGGGCTCCTGCAAGGCAGGCGAGTGACGAGTGTGAGCTGAGCATCGCTCCAGATGGAGAGGGGTCATTTCTCCCGGGATCTGTGGAGCCCCCTTCACACACTCTGAGCTCTCTCCCCAGCTCTGTTTGCACACAATGGTCGGGGGCTAACACAGCGCTCTGGGTTTCTAATCATCATAAATTATGATGGCTGCAATCAGCATCAAGTTTAATAAAACACACGGTGCTGAGAAGTGATCAGTCCTGAAGCATGAAATACCGTCAGCTCCACTTAAAGCAGGTCAGGTCTGCTGGAAGTCATGAGCAGAGCTGTTCTTTGCTCTCCCCACAGTAATGCCAGGTGGATTTAAACTTGAGTTTTCCCCATCTCCAGAGCACCTACTCAACTGGAACGTGCACTAAGTGCATCTTGTTTGTCACTGGTTTCTTTGCCAGAGGCAGCATTTGTCTGGCACATTCCCTGTCCCCAGAGGGGAAATTGCTGTGCCAGGGAGGGAGAAGAAAACAAAATGTACAGCAGTAACTTGCCAGAAAATGTTTCTTTTTATTAAGCTTCATGGATGTTGATAGCCTGAACTGGCAAACACTCAGGCCCCTGTTGAAGCACGTGGAAAGTCGTGTGTTGCAGGGTGCCGATCATGTGCACCACTTTTCCTGCACATGTCTGAGTTTGCAGGATCCGGCCTGGTTGCTGTGATGGTTTGGGCAGGAAAACAAATCAGCACACACTTTCCAAATGCTTGGAAGGTGTTTGGTGTTATGGAAAAAGAAAAGACTGTATGTAGCTGTAAGTGCTATGGTCTGGATGACACGGTGGTGATTGGTCAAAGGTTGGACTCAATCTCAGAGGTGTTTTCCAACCTAATTGACTCTGTGATATGCTGTTTAATGCTGCTGTTCTTGGGGCTGGGAGCTTTCTCCCTACACTGGACTGTGCTTTCCATTAAAGGATGCTTTATTTTTTTGCCCTGGTCCCTCCTGGCTGTAACATCATACAGTGACTTTGTCCAAGGACAAAAGATCCCCACGAGCCCTGAGAGCGCTGCAGTCTGCTTTCCCTTCAACCTCTTTCTTAATTTTCAAAGGAATTACCCCGCCACCCCACCCCAAACCAACAACCTGAAGCTAAGTGCTGTTTTAATAGGACACATAAAGGAATCTGAAGGTAATCAGTCCAGAAATGCTTCAGATCCTGCTTGGGTGGGGGAGCACGAGGCTGCCATCATCCATGAGCTGGGGGAAGGGCAGAGCAAAGCTCTGCTCTGTGGATGCTCCTGGTTGCAGCAGTGCTGTCATGGACAGGCTGCAGTATGGCCAGAGCACGGCTGTACTGCTGTGTTTGGGTGGCAGCTGGTGGGGAGAGGATGGGATAGAAAATGGGAGCCTGCAACTTGTGAATGCATCTTTATCCAGGGAAACGCCTGTCTCCAGAGCTGGCTGCAGTGAGGGCATGTTTTGTGCTTGGGCAGCCTCCCTGCTCAAATGCCATGTCTTAAAGATGTTGTAGCCTGTCAGAGAGCACGAGCCTTTGGTTCATGCATGAGATGGCGTGTGCAGCATTCTGCCTGGAGGAGGCAGCGGGTTCTGAAGGAAATCTGTCAATTTGTTTCGAGTGAGAAGATGTATTTTTCAGCTCCTGAGAGTGCTGTTGAGTTGTTTTTCAAGCTGCACTCCATTCTGCAGGCATTGTATATTTTAAGCAGACTGAAAGTGTTGGATTGAATCTGAGTAAATAAGTGTTTTCCAAAGTAACTAACTGCTTTGTTTCTACATAGCCAGTCTAGACTTCTGGTTTGATTGGAGCGAGGAATATTTCAGGAATAAATTTTCTGCTGAAATAGCAGTTATAACTGTAGGAAACCTGTTTCCCATGCATGACTGACTTAGTGATGCAGTGGAGTGGTGATGTGAGCAGAAGGGGGTTGTATGCATGTGAAATATCCTCTATAACACCATCAAGCAAGTAACATTATCCTCCACAGAGCTTTCCACCTGCAGCTAGGGGTGAACAACATGTAGCTCTTTTTCTCTTGGGTAGGTCTCCTGTGGTATGGCAGGTATCTGTGTCAGAACAGTGAGGTGTGCTACTTAGTAAAAAAGTGCCTTAAAGAAGATATGTTGTTTATCCTGCCTTGCTGCTGAGCCTATCAGATACAAAAATGAACACGCTTGAGAAATCTGTCCTTTTCCTCTCTCCTTGAACATGCATTCTGCAGCTGCAGTGTATGTTGTTTGATGGCAAATAAAATGTCATGCTGCAGTTAATATACTTGGAGAATGGGAGCTTAGATTGCTGTAGAAACCTGAGGTGAAGTTCCTGACCTGAGTTACCTTTCTCATTTAGTGTTGCCTGCTCCAGTTTTGGTGACACCTTTTTGGGGCAGCTGAGGTTTAGATGATTTTCTCTGCATTCCTCCTGGGGAGGTGGGACTCTCACCCATTTCTCCCTACATGCTGGATATACACTGAGTGTTTACATACACCTGCAGCTATGACTTGACATTATCCTATTTCTTCTGCTGTAGAGATGACGGAAGAGGAACAATTTGCGCTGGCCCTGAAAATGAGTGAGCAAGAAGCTAGACAAGTGAACTCTCAGGAAGAGGAAGAGGAGGAGCTCTTGAGGAAGGCCATTGCTGAGAGCCTTAGTGTAAGTGCACTTCTGTGAAGAGGCTCACTAGGGTTCTCTAGCAACATTGCTGTCTGTGCTTGTTTTACTATGCTGCACAAAAGAAATTTCTGCTGGGAGGGCCTTAGATATTCCCAGCACAAACTGGAATGACAGCTGCCGCAGAGTAATTACTTTGTGCTGTTCCTGGTGAGAGGGACATAAAGTTTAACCCCAGCCGTCCCTATTTTGGGGTGCAAAGTTCTGATTTGGGATCTGCAGTTCAGGTGATAGCTACCAGTGTGCTGGGGGAGCCCTTGGTTGTGCTGTGCTGATAGAGAACATGTCTGTAGGAGGGTTAACCTTTTGTTTTTCAGAGCTGTCAGCCCTCAGACTCGTCGACTGCAAGTCCTCAGCTGTCAGTGGAAGCACTAGATTCACAGGGCCAAAGCCTGCCTGCTGAGAAAGAAGACTCTGAGACCCTGGGAGGCCTGGCATTCTGCCCTGACACCCCTCCCTCTGACTGCAGCTCCCACTCACAGAGCTCCAGAGCTGATGGGAATGGACAGATGGATGTCGCCCGGAGCCCCTTGGTAGTGTTGAGGAGGTTAAGCCAGGAAATCGTTGAAAGCTCACTAGTATCCAGCATAATCGTGTCTCCAGGGAAGGGCCAGCCTGTGACAAGGTCAAGCGAAAAGTCTTCCTCACCAGCAAAAAGTGATTCCAGTAACATGTTACCCAGCACTCTCGGAGAGAACTTCGTGTCTTTGAGCCCCACCTTTGGCAAGGTGGCTTCAGGAGGCTCCTGGAGACTGACACCTCGGAGACTGTTCAGCAGCCCCTCCAGCTCTTCCGAAGCAGCAGGCCATGAACCAAAAGAGCATCTGCTGCCCTGCACTGGCCATTCTGTGGGAGAAGCTGGTACTGGGAGCTCAGCCACACTCGGGAAGAGCAAGACCACAGAACAGTGTGACAGCCCCAGGAGGTGTGGTGGAGGAGCAGGTAGCAAACACAGCTCACAGCCTGGGCACACTGCCAAAGTCTGTGTTTCCACAGAGCAAGCAGAGCAGAATGAGGGGTCTGGCAGTACCCCAGGTCTTTGCATGCTGACTGCGGTGGAGGAGAAGCACAAACAGGAGGAGGCAAGAGACACAGTGCACTATTATTGGGGCATCCCCTTCTGCCCCAAAGGGGTGGACCCCAACCAGTACACCAAAGTCATCTTGTGTCAGCTGGAGGTTTACCAGAAGAGCCTGAAGCAGGCTCAGAGGCAGCTATTGCATAAGAAGGAATTTGGTAACCCAGTTGTTCCCAGTTCTTCCTTAAGCTCAAATGAGCTTGGGAAAGGCGAGGAGATAAGCAGGGAGAATGGGGTTGCTGATGGTACAGAAGATGGAGACACAGAGGGGCAGGAGTCTGAAAACAGCACCTGGCTCCACCCTTCAAAGAGGAGGGAGGCAGAGAGTCCAGGGCACAGCATGGAAGAAGAGAAGAGCTCCACCTCTGATGATGAACCGACTACCAGCTACTGCCAGGTAAGAGCTTTGCCACTGAGCAGAGGTTGAGCAGCCATGCCCTTTTGTCCATTTTATGGTTCAGTCCCTTCTGCAAAGCAGGCACTGCTATTTAATGCCCCTCTTAAATTTAGGGACTTCCTCACCCAGCCACACAGGTGATTGTGGAAGGGAGAGAAGAATACAGGATGACACCCAGCTCGCACAAGATAGGGGCCATTGAGCAGCCTGGCAGTCATCATTAGTGCTCCAGAGACTGACACATCCAACTGATCCTTCTCAGAAGGGTGCAGCCTGGCAGTGTGTCAAAGTAGAGGACACAGAGGTGGTGCTGACCACCACTAGCTCTGGTAAACCAGTTTATAAACCTATGGTTGTGTGGAGAGCTCTGGGTTTCCCTTTGCAGACAGAGATGTGGGTTTGTCCTTGCAGCACAGCCTTTCCTTTTTGCCCCTCCATGCTTGTGTGCATCCATCAGTGCTTCACCCATGCAAGTGCTCCTTTCCCTCGTAGCTGAGAGAGGATCTGTGTGGTCACAGGCATCTTCTGCCTGCCCTGGTGATCTGTCACCACGGTGGTGCTCCCTGTCCTTGTCCTGGTGTCGAGCACCTTCTCTCAGGCTCGGGTGTGCTAGACACTAGGTGTCAGCCTCTGTCTCTGTCAGGGCTCTCCTGCTGGAGCGGAAGGCAGCTTTCTGTCACTGCTAAGTTTAAACAGATTGCTAGTCAGATGAAGTATTTATTACTGCTGTATTTTAGGTTTGTGTCAGCCTTTTCCAACCCTCATTTTTCATAATGACTTCACTCCCGGATCATTGTATAACTTTATCTTCTCTATGACTGAAGCCTTGGCTCTGTTGTTCCTGTTTTCAAGTGTATTTGATCATTTACCCTGGTGTTAGAAAGATACTTAACTTGTTTTGTGATATTTATATTCTGTCTTGTAATATTGAACACTTAGGAAAAACGTCATGTCTGCATTTTCTGGTTGCAGAAAAAGAGCAGAGCAGCCTGTGCTGAAATGTGACTTTTCATGACAGTGCTTTGGCTCGGGTTTAGCAGATGGAGATTTAAACAAGCCTTAGAGGTGATCTGCAGAGGAAAGGAACTGACTTGTGCCCTTTTTCATTTCCTTGGGATAGATACAAAAGACCTGAGAGGTTCTTAAAGCAAACTGCACTTTTTTTGCTGTAGCTTTTCCTCGGGAAATTAAGGTGTCATTATACTGGAAGATTGGGGTGACTGGAGGTCTGCGGATGTGTACTCTAAAGCCCTTGGGAAGCTACAGCAGCTGGGAAGGGCATGAACTTTTAATCAGTACTGAAAATTGTGTGGTATTTTTTAAAATATTATCTGTTTAATGCTAATACCTAATTAATTCTTGGAGAGAAAAGAGGTTTTAATGGTGCTGAGTGGTAACTCATAATCTACTCCTCTTGACCATGGGAGCTGTCTCAGTGCCATAGCCAAGAGATGTAGCCTTTCTGATATTTTTAAGGTGAAAAAATAAGGGAGAGGGAGCAGACTTTACAATTTCAACCATAGCCCAAAAGTTGCCAGTCTTCTATTTACACGAGAGAAAATAATTTCTAAATGCCTTTTCATCTGCTTTATCACACCCAGCATGAGAGGTAGCTCCTTTCTCTCGCCTCTCTGTGCAGTCACACACTGAGGCCAGAGCAGGTGATTTACTTGCAAAATCGATATGTTTGATGTTTGCTTGTGCCTTGTCTCCATTTTTTTCCCTCTATCAAATACAATTGCACTGGCAGTGACAAAGGAGGGGCCCAGAGCTGTCGTGTCTCCACCTTGCTGTGTCTTTTGGAGACCCTTTGCTGTCTGTGCTGCCCTGGGGCTCCCCCAGTGCCACCAGGGCTGCTCTGCTGGTGGGGCTGGTGCGAGATCTTAGGCTGTGCTGAGTGTAGAAACCATCCTTGAGGACTCAAAACTGTCCTTGAAAAAGGACATGGCCTCATGCCATGTGTGAAATGAAGGTGCAAAGGATGTGCTTGAGAGAGGCTGCTTGTACTCCTGCCCTGAAACCCTCACCTGGAATGGGCACAGACCTTCCACCCTTGCAGCAGTCAGCTGCTGCCACTGCCTCCTGCAGCCAGAGGATGTTTGCACAGAGCAAATCCTGGTTGTCAGGAGATCTCACAGCCTGTGAACCTGCACTAACAAACTTCAGTGCTAATAGAATCAATTTCTTCAGATCCTTTCAGATAAGGTTAGGGGATTCTTGGTCTTTAAAAGATTCAGAGGGAAAAGACCCAGTTCTGGAGATTTAGAGTCTGGTGACCTGAATTAGTGCCATATTTTATAACAGATGTACAAGAGAAAACAGAAACATGGATGAGTGTTCATGACCAGGGCAGAGGCATTGTTAAGCAATACACAATTGAGGACAAAGACAAATAAAAGAGGAGATGTGGTATTTTATGTTAATGATGTGCTACGCTGAAAAGAAGTAAATAAAGTATAGATAAAAAAGGATATTTAGAGGCTGGAGTCATATTAGGGAGATTTGACAGGAGAGGCCTTGATTTGGAGCTTGCTGGGGAAGTATATCCAAGAGTGGAGCTGATCGAAGCTGAAACCTTTGGTGGAAATCAAGCTGGTAGCATTTGATAGACTCAAGGCAGGGGGAGGAAAACTCCGTGGCTTTCTTTGAGACCTAGCATGAGAAATTGTAGGCCTGATCTCAAGGACTGCTAATAAACCGTTGTAATTCCACCTGATTAGAGGATGGCAAGTGTAACATGTACACTGCAGAAGAAGAAAGGGATCTGGGTAATGACTGGCATGTTAGCCTGACCTCGGCAGTGCATAAGGCTTTTGAACAAATTTTAAAGGAAAGAACAAGTGGAGTCGTAGAGCTAAATGAAAAATGGGATAAAATGCACACAGATTTTCCAGCTGTAGATTGTGCAGGTTAATCTGTTCCCTTCCTTTGATGGGACAGCTGATTTCCCAGGCAAGAAAAATGCAACAGATTTTATCTCTTGGAAATTTCAGAAAAGTGCTTCTCATGGTTAAGCATTAGCTGTACGAGTTGATCAGGTTATTCTGGCTCAGGAAAATAAGTTTTAAAGTGGAGTAGGTGAGGGCTGCTAGGGTACCTGGGGAAGTTCAAGGGACACTAAAAACCTTGGATTGTTTCAAGCTAAGCACAGGTGGAGGTGGAGAAAAGCTATGGTTGCTGCCTACAGATACATTGAGGTGGATGCTGAGAACAGACAGAGATGATGGGCAATGCAAGATGGAAGATGATGGGCAGTGTTGGAAGGAGAGGATGGGCATGGACTGTCCAGGAACATGTCTAGGCAGCAAGGTAACAAAAAGTACTGCCAGGCTTTATTACAGGGAGTACCTTGCCAAAAGGAGGGATGGGGGGGAAAAAGCTGACTAGTTCCGGATGGATACTGAGCCATTTTCAGATAAAAATATACAGCAGGCTGGGTGCAATGTCATGGACAGAAGCCAATGACCCAGCAGACCCCAGTCAGCTGTGCACATTGTTTTATATAACACCAGAATTTTCCTTTCCAGCCCTCCCAGGTACTGCCTGCAGAGGATGTGCCTGAAGATGGGGAACCCATGCAAATTGCACAGAGGTGAGTAGGGTGTTCAGAGTGTGGGGTTCACAGGTTCTCTCTAGTGATATAGGCTCTTCCACTCTCCCTGGAGTATTTTGGGGTTCAGTTCCACCACAGCTCTCTGCAAGGCTTGCTGGAAAGGCTGGCTGCAGTCTCTGCTGTTAAGTATCCCTGGAAATATATGCCTTTGATGCAGCATGGGAGAGGTGGGGCACAGCTGAGGAGAAGGGATCAGTTGCTGTTGTTGCTTTATAAGATGTGCAAGGTGCATTCTTGTACAAGTTGAAGGAGTTGCTCCTTGCCCTCTGAAGCTCCTGTGACATGGTGCAGTAAAGCCATGGGGAGCTGGAGGTGACTTACAGCGATGCCATCACGTGTCTGTCGGGGAAGGCGCACAGGCAGCACGGGGAAGGGTTTACTGGATTTCTGTGTGTATTTTTATGTTCTTGCCTTACTGCTGAAGAGGAAAGCAGGGAGGAGGAAGCCAGACGGCACTGCCTATCAGCCAAAGATAGAGTGCAGTGCTCCAGAAAAGCCACTTCAGCAGATGACAGGTGTGGGGCAAGTCAACATGATTTTCTTCAGATTTAAGCCTACTCCTCTTTTCCTTTTTTTTTCCCTCTCCTTCCTGTGGGATGCAATTCCGCAGCAAAGGCTATAGAGAAGAAGGACAAATGGGAGAGGATTCAGGGAGCAAGTTACAAGAAAGGCCAGATAATGTCATGTTTTTAATTTGTTGGGTTTTATAATTTAAACCTGCTTTGGAACAAAACTGCCAACTTTCCTCTGATCTAACAGCATTTGGCCTGAGTAGTTAATATCAATATGCAGAGTATGAAAATCCCTCTTGCTTGCACCTTTCTAACAAGCTTAAAACCTGCCTTGGGGAGCAGGAGGAACCTGCAGCTGCTGCTGCTGCCGAGGCTGATGAGCCTGTGACAGCTGAGCTCTGAGCTTGCGTAGAAGGCAGCGAGGTGTGCGCTCTGCAGCGCTGGCCTCCCGCCTGCTTAGGGCCTGAGAGCCCAGGATATGGAGGATATGAAAGGAGAGGGACCTCTCTCTTTTGGTGTAGTTGGTGGGGTTAATCTGGGACATTCCCCAAGTTGCCCAGGAGCTCCTGGCTGCCCGCCTTGGGGCGGGATGCACCTGGATGTGGTGCCCGCTCCTCGAGCAGCTGGAACATCTGCAGCAAGGCAAGAAATGGCTGCAGTCTTTGCAGTTTTGTGCACATTAAGTGTTGCCATATGGCTCCTGGTAATTTGCCAGCACAGGCTTCTCTTGGGTATGGCTCAGGCACCCCAACTGGCTGGCCTCAGCAACACTTAATAGGAAAACATGGCTCTGAGCTGTCTGGAGAGAGTGGAGCAGTTTAGGAGGTGCCAGTCCTGTGAAGAAATTGCTTTGGTTTCTGTGGGCTGCTCTCCCAGCTTGTTCCATGCTTTGTACAGAGCATGGAAGATTGGGGTTTTAATAAATGATTATAGGCTTTGTTACCAGGAGATAGTTGGTGTAGCAAGAAATGTGGTTTGACTTCAAATTGATTAGCCCATTTTATAAATGTCATAGCAAGTTGTTTTGTGTAGTTCTTTTGAAGAGAGCCCTGATGTTAGACACAGAGTAAAACACGCTCAGCCTGGATTCATAACAAATGCTTTGAGATGCTTTATTTAGAGAGAAAAGCCACTTGTGATTTCCTATCAGAATTTTGTTATTTATCATAAATCAGCAGTGGCTGTTCTCTCTTCTCTAAGGCCTGTGGTTGAGCTTAATAAATCTTGTGTTTGTCAGTGCGGGGATTCATGTTTTTAAAGTGTGTTCTTGCATACTTGATCAGACTAATCAGAGAGCCATGCGAGGCTCAGAGTGTGTCAGCATGGGTGCCAGACTTACTCAGCAATGCCTGCCTGTGTCAGAAAGACACTGTGCAGTGAGGTGGGAGGGGAAAAAAAAAGAGGAATACAAAGGTCAAAAGGAAAGGAGCAGTGCTGGGTGCTCCTCCGAGGAACCACCGCGCTAATGCTGTAAGGACTTTGCTGCAGGGAAAATGCCTTGTGTCACATCCATGCTGCTTCTGGATGCCGTGCACAGGGATAAGGGAGAAAACAAGCAGTGTGAGGAGGGAGAGGATAATGCAGGATAAAGCAGGTCTGTCTTTCTCCTGTGAGGATTTCCTTCCCTAGACAGAAAGAGGCACAGTGCTGGTACCTGCATAACTCCCACATCTTCCCCCACAGAGAGTCCACAATTGTGAGCAGGTATTTTTGCTCCCTTGACAAGAGATAATGACCCTTTCTGCCTTTCTAGAGGAAAAAAAAAATGTTCCCTTTGGGACTTTTGCTTAGGATGGCATTTTAGACCCATATTTTGCTGTTATCCTGATCATTTCTGGCTGTCAGATATTGACCGCTTGGAAATTATGGCATCGTCTGCTGTTCTGAACTGTGTGAGAAAGGCAGGTCTCCTCACACCTATTGGATTGGAGATTCATGTCATATTTATATTTTGAACAGCATCTCCACAATGACCCCACTTGGCAGTAAAAGGAGCCCAGATACTGCCCCAGAAAACTCTGCTGAAGAAGAGATCTCTGTTTGCCCAGGTAAGAGGCACTTGAGACTGTTATGAATTTTGTACCAAAAGTTACACACTTAGGAAATTCAGAGAAAAGAGAATTTTCAAGTTATTTGAACAAAATGAGATTTCTTTCTCGTCTTCATTTTTCAAGGCTAAAATTATTCAGGTAATTTAGTTTGATCCTCTAGTTTTGGACCCATTTCCTCTAAGACAGTTCTGTGACAGAGATTGCTGGAGACTTGCTGAAGAGACACCTGGATGTGCACTGAACATGGAGAGATCACTCAAAACAAGGTGTCTCTGCAATACAATCAGATTTTCAGGTTTTTCAGTATTAAGATAATATGCAAAGCATGAGAGCTGAAATAATTTTTCTTACATTAATTAAACATGTTTGGGACTAAGGAGCCTTTCTTCCTTGGTCTCTCCTACTATGTTTGAGATTTTCTGGTCCAGGATTTTAAGTGAGAAAAATAATGAAGAGGCTGCTCCTGTTCACGAGCAGCTGTAGCAGGATAGGTTGTGGTGGTACTTGGAGGCATATTTTGTTGCTAATGAAGATTTGGAGGCCTAAAGAAGGTGTGACTGTGAGACAGACCATGGAAAGGGAGCTCTGCTTGTCTCAATGTGAGAGCAGCTCTATTCTTGCTTTGTCTTCATCCCAGCAAGTGTCCCATGCACTTTCTCTGTGTCTAATCTCACTCCCCATGAAGCTACAAAGCTGCAGTGCCTTTGTCCTCACACTACCATGCTGTGACTTTAACCCCTCATCTGGCTATGTTGTTGCACTTTGTCTGATAACATTTGTGGCAAGTCTAAAGAATGTTTTGAAACTGTGAAAACTCTTTAAAAGCGTCAAGGACTAAGCTACATCAACCAATGAGGAGATGGTTGGGGGTTGCAAACCTGTGCTGACATGGAGGTGTTTTTCTGCAGAGACACAGCCAAGCCCACTGGAAGCTGTTGAGGAGGAGAGAGAAGAGCACTGCTCAGACAGCAGAGGTGCACCTTTGCAGGTAAAAGAGCTCGAAGTTGAAGGGTCCTGTTTCCAATCCTACCTTTTAGACCTTGGTTCAGCTGAGCTCTGCTGGCATTTCCCTTTGGGTAGCTGAAAGCTTGGGCTTCTGCTGTTTGGATCCTCACAAACAATTCCCTCTTTGCTTTTCTCTGCTGCTTCATATCTCCAGTCCCTTTTGGCTGGGGACTGCATGCAGCTGCTTCTGAAGCCTTTCAGTCCTATAGCTGGAGAGCTGTTATCAATTCCAGCCCATTCTTTTATATCCCAGCGCTGCTGAGCTGGAGGATGCCATCAGCGTGGGCGGCAGAGCTGTTGCTTGCCCATGCTCAGGGGTACAAGCTGTGATGCTCAGCAATGCAGAACCCCAAGAGCTCTAAGGGGAGTCTAAGTAAACCTCAGTCACTTGTGCTGTTACCTGCTTTTCCCTATTACAGTGCTCTGAACTCCAGTTTGCTCTTCACATGCCATATCCGAGAGGCTAAGAGGAGAGCTTCACCCAGAGATCAGACTGGTATAAAGATGTGCTTGAAGTGTTGAGGGCTAGTAGTGGTTTTCAGGTCAAGAAGAGTGTCCTGAGTCTGGGAATCTTAGCTTTTGTGCAGTAGTAGTTAATAGCAATAGTAAGTCAGTGGCAGGGCCATCCTCTTACCTCTTGCTGCAGATGTGCACTGTGTGCAGCCCCTTTCCCCGTGTTGTCACACCTGCACAGCAATTGCTTTGCAGCTGTCACTGAACCAACATCTGACTTCAGTTCCTGCTTCTGATAAAACTCTCTTTGTCTATTAATTTAGAGAGCGATATCAAAGGGGTTGCCAAGTACTCCTCTGGTGCAGGGTACATGAATACAGAATCGTACAGCTCTTGACAAGAGGATTCATTTGTGGAAAGCTCATTCTGGGAGTTTGCAGCTTGTACAGCACGTCTGCAGTTCCAATGTCTCATTCTCACAGGCCTCTTAATAAACCATCTTCTGCTCTCGTGTGCCTTTCATTCTGCAGGTATCTCCAAGCACTGCTCAGTCAATTAGGGACTGCAGCAAGGAGAGAGGCAGTCCTAGGCTAACCACCAAGGCACATTCATGACCTATTTGGCTGTGGCCAGGACAGTGCCCTGTCCTCTTGTGCTTTGCAGAGGGTGCCCTGTGTCTCACACCTCTGGGTGGCACAAGGTGGTGGGGAGTGGGCCCCTAGAGATTGTTTGACAACATTATGGTTGGCAGCAGGTCTCAGACCAGAGCCTGCAGCCCTCCAGGAAAACAGCAGAAACAGCTACCATGGCATCAGTGGTTTGCAGGAGCCAAGCAGAGACCACTGGGACTGCCTTTTTCCTAGCAGATGCTGAGCCAGGACACAGGCGTCTTGTTGAGCTCAGCCTCTAGCATTGCTCTTGGCTGGCTGTTGGCTGCAAGTACTATGTCTTGTAGGCAATTTCCTCTGTTAAAAAGCAGAGGCAACTGTCTCTGGCTCTGACAGGGGTGATTGGTTCTGCAGTAGAGGTTTTCCAGACTGTTACAGCAAGGTTTTGTACAAGCAGTCTTTTGTTACAGAATGTTGCATTTCCATTTAAAATTAGTAATTTACCGCCGAATGTAGGCGGGTAGGGTGTGCAGAATTGGTGATCTCCTAAGATTGCTTTAAAAAAGGCAGCTAGAAGGAGCAGTGCCTGCTGCTTTTCCCATCATATTTTTTATGTGTGTTGTCTGTGTAGTGCAGATTTGATCTGATCATTCACATTTGACACATCTTGTTTTTTATGGCTCTTCAGTGTGATGCCCCACAGTGAGGACTTCACAAGATGTAATGACACTGAAATGCGAGAGAGGGGTACGAGTGTTAATGCTGTAAGTGATGTTCTTCAGCAGACTGTGTTTGGCTGGAGGAACTCTTGTGGCAACTCCTCTGCAGAAATTCAGGGCAGAGAGCCTCCCTGGGATGAGGGATGTTCCTGGGGCTCAGTGTTGTAGCCTTTCAGCTGATGTCAGGGAGAAATGCATTTTGAGAGTCGGAATCTCAGTTTGAAGCCCAGTCCTACAATTTTTGTCATAGCTCCTCTGAGTCAGTAAAGCACCCTCCTTCCCTTTAGGACATAAAAATCAGGATCAGATCCTCATTTGGGAAAGGAAGTAATAAACTGAGTAATACAGCAAAGCGCTCCAGTGGCACGGAGCATCTTGGCTGACCCCAATTACTGCTTCCCTGAAATGATACCATTGGAGGGAAGCAGACAGCAGTTTTGCTGTACACTGTCTACATGTCACTGCTTAGCTCTAAGAACAGAAACCTCTGCCATATTATTTTTCTATAGGTTTCTCTACATGGTTAATATTTAAATAGCTTTTCTTAATCATTGTGGGGAGGGGAAGGTTTTTTTCTTAAATGTAGAAAAATCTTACAGCAAGCCTGACTAGGCAGAGATGCAGTTATGAGTGAGATGGCTGCAGTCTGCTGCATTTGGGAATGTCTGTGGCATAAGGAGCAGGCTGGATCTCTGTGGGTTGGTAGTGGAGCACCTTTGCAGCCACGTGACCAAAGCAAAAAGAGGAGTGTCCGTGAGTGGTAATGGCACCCTGAGAACGTACACATGCTGTGACATTCTGCCCTGGTGAAAAGCCTCTGCTAATAATTTTGTGTGACACAGATTTTTAATGGTGTTGCCTCTCTCCTTGATTGGTGTCCCCTCTCATGACTGCTCCAGCCACCTCCTCTATAAAAGAGGAGCTTTCAGTGATCTCTTTGGGCTTCCTAACACACAGCAGCCTCCTTTCATCCTGGGGGAAGCTGTGTTCCCAGACAATGCTGCCTGTGTAGCATGGATCATGTCCAGAAACTGATGAGCACAAGTCAGGTGTTGAACTCTTGCTTTGCCCCATGAATTTTCCATCAGTTTCGGTTCTGAGATTTCCTGATTAATGGAAGCTTTGCTGTTTTTGCACTGTAGTGCAGGTGAAGTTTGCCTTAAACAGTGTGCATGGCTGTGCAGGGAGTTTCACCATGATTCAGAAGGACACGTTGCCTTTGCGAGAAGAATTAGTTATTAGTGCAGTGCAATTTATTCAGCCAGTGGTGCTATTTCTGAGCACTATGTGATGCAGGAAGAATAAAACTTTCCAAGAAAATCTGAGTGTGCGGGAGGGTGAGTAGCTACCAGACAGCATGGAGCTCTGCACCTGAGCAAAGAAAGAGAAACAGCCCTGACTGGCTAATTTTTCTTCTTCTTCCTTAGGTTGGTGGGGATGAAGATGCTGGCAAGACTGTGTCTGAGGGCAGTCCTACAGCTGCTGCCCGTGTGTCATGCCCTCTGTGTGACCACGGCTTCCCAGCTGATGAGATTGAGGTGCACGCCATGTACTGCAACGGCATCGTGGGACCAGAGCCTGGCAAGGACACTCCAGGTCTGCCAAGTGCTGCTTCCACGTGTCTGCTCCTCATGCTCACCCCCTTTCCCTGTTGTTACTTGGCAGGCAGGTGCTGCAGTCTTGTTTTTCTCAGGATATTTGGCGTATGGGGAGGTTTGTTCACTCTGCCTTGTTCCATCTCCACGCTGCCCAGGAGAATGTTATTGGAGGCTCTGGTATTACCAGCACCTCCTGCACAGAGACATCATTTCTGATTGACTTCACACAATAATTCACCACATTATCAGCTCCTGAATGTTACCCCAGGATCAAGTCCTGGATGCTTCAAGCAGTACTCAAAAGATGTGTCTATTGTGTGCTTTGTTGAGGACCTGCAGAGAATGTGGCAGTGGTAGAAAATGGAAGGCTTGAACCATGTGGGCAATCGTCCTTCGGGGCTCTTGAGAGAGGAGAATGTTCTGTACTAGTCCAAGAATGGCCTGTGCTCTGCATGAAGTCTGACATTTGTATGTGCAAAAATGGCCTGTTCAAGTGGCAGAGACTGCAGAAAAGTTTCCCTCTTGTTTCACTAAAATTGCGAAATGATAACCATCAATCTGGGAATGTGGATTTTTCTCTTTCATGTAAAGAGTAAGGCATAGAAGCACAGTCTGAATGCCCATATTAATCCTCTTTGTATTCTTTTTCATATCAGTTTCCCATAGCCAACCTTTGTAGAGCTTAAGTGAACAAATACACTGGTTGGTTATCAACATATTCAGTAAGTTATGTTTTAGCTGCTGCTTGAAATGTAAAATCTGTGTTAGCACAATGTCAGGTAATATCAAAGTAGTAGCTTGTAATAAGATTAACTTTTCAGGCTGTGAATATATAATTTTCAGTTACATACTGGGTTGTTAAATGCAACCTAAATCTATGCTGTTTAAGCAATTTGAGCAAATCAGAGCTAGTACAAGAGCTGTAACTTCTGTATTCCTCTAGCAGGCGAAGTTTCACCAAGTCATCTTAATGCAGAGTTGATGTAGTTTCGAAATAAAAGGTTCCTGCTATACTAAATCTTTGGGGATGTGACATGGGTCCTGTCAAGATAACAGGAGCCAGAGTAGAGGCTGATACTGGCTGGTGCTTAATTTTGGTGGAAGGTTCTCTCTGCAGGCACAACCCAGCTACTGATGCAAAGCATTTGGCTCAGGCAAATCACAAATTATCATAGTTCCTCTCCCATCCTCAAGACTGATAAAGGTCTTATTTGTGTTACAAAACGGAGCAGAATTTTTTAGTGTGCCTTTTAGCAGGAATGTTTTTGGGCTTGTGGTATTCTGGTCCCTGGTGTGGCTGGACTATGAGTATATCCATTGATCCTGGGGAATCCCGACTGTGATCAGGAAAAGGCTTTGAATTCTTTGGCAGTGCAAGGGAATTTGTTCTTTTCTTTGGTCTTGGCTTTCAGCAGGACAGAGTTCAAGGCTGGCCTCTCCATTCTGCTTCCAGGCTAGTCTCCTTGGGGATGTTTGTAAGGGTAGTTATTTTGGAATTGCTACTCTGCTGTTCTGGCTTGTTCAGAACAATCCCTCTGTAAGAAAACCAGCCTGGAATAAAAGGGATTTTGCTCTGCAATAATGGCTGTAAGCAGAGCAATGGATCTGGGACAAAATCACAGTAATTTGAGTTTTCTGTTGGCAGTTATTCTAGTATTTTCCCTGTAGAGACCAGGCTCTGTTAGCCATAACAGTCTAAGACACCTGTGTTGTTTGCACCCAGACTCTTTGCAGTACCATGGGCTTCCCAAGCTTGGGCAGAATCCTGCCTGCCTGTGGGGCTCTGGCTCATGGGGCACCTTGGGCCAGTTTCCAACAGCTGTTGGAAGGCAGCTGTCACCCAGAAGGCTGCTGGGCTAGTCTGTGGGATTTGAGTTGAATAGGCAGAGATGATGTTCTGCTCTGAGCAGAGGCCAGACAGTAGCCTGGCACAGCTGTGCTGTACAAAAAGACTCTTGTTTCCAGGGCTGTTACCTTGGCACTCACCACTAGCACAACATACACAGGTAAAGCTAATGCATAGGGAGAAAAAAAGATGTGAGAGAACTGTCTTCTGAAGCAAATGCCAGCTCTTGTGTGGGTCCAGAAGCTGTTTTCTACTGCTGCAGCACTGTGTGCTTTTGGCTGGCTGCTGGCTTCCTTGGGAGCACAGCAACAGCCTTGTGTGAGGGAAGTCAAAGTTCTGCACTCTAAGCCATGCCCTGATCTGTTAAGAAAAGATGCCTTCAGTTTTCCTTTGGTGCACTGGGTCAGGGGTTCCTAGTCTGTCTTCAGATTTATTAATTGGACTTACTCCTGATGTCTCTAGAATTGCAGTCCTGCAAACTATAGCTGTCAGTGGTTTTCGTTTTAATACTACAAAAGGATGGGTTCTTGCTGGTTTTACTTCTCTTCTTCCTTCTTCTAATCATGCACCAAAGTCTCTGTCTTAGGTCTCAGGAGGCCAGCTCAGTCTGGCTGATATCTAAGGGCAAGTTTTCAAATGAGCAGCTGGGCAAGATGAGCTACAGTCGCTTCCCCTACGTACACGGTCACCTTGGCTGGATGCCCAGACCACCACATACCTGGGCAGTATGAAAATCTTATCACGAATTTCCACTTTCCTGTGATCTGAGTAAATAAAAAAGAAGAGTCTGATGTTGTGTTAGCTGCTGTACCAGGCTGGGGAGGGCTGAGGTCCTGGGTTTCCAGCTCAGTGACTGGTGTTAATTCCAAGTGAATGATTGGAGCTGTGGAGTTTCTGTGCCAGCTCCCTCTTTCTTCATGCACTCCACTGAAGGGTCACTTGTGTGAGAGGGCTCTGCTGGAGCCACTGCATCCATTGCCCGCTGCTGCTGCCAACGCAGGGATCTGCTGGTCTCAGTCTGGAAGCGAGTCTTGGCTGCAGCTGAGTACAGCAAATACTCTTGGGCTTTGTGACATACTCGATGCCTCTCACCCTCCATCTACATGCATCCGACATTCTCAGCTCCCAAGCGAGCCCAGGAAAATGAGGATTTGGTACATCCCTTCCTCCCAAAGGCTCAAATGCAGTCTTGATGTAGCTGTCAGTCTTCAGCAGTGGCACTGGTGCCGTTAAAAAGCTCTTGACATCAGTAGAAGTGGCACTGATATGGCAGAGAGAGTAATGAAATGGGTGCAGAGGAAAGCTGCATGGCTTCTGAGAAAGGACAAGATGCCATGAGCCAGACACTAATAGATCCTGCAGGGAAGTGGCACAGCTGGTAGTGAGCACAGGGAGCTGGTGGATTGGACCGCAGGTGGGCTGAGCAGCAAGGTGAGGAGCTCAGTGGCTCTGACCTTGCAGCTCCACATGCCAGCCAGACCTGGCGGCCCCAGGAGGTGCCCGGGCTGAGTGTGCTGCTAGCAAGGCCATACTGGGCAGGATTTGCTGCTCTTCCCCAAGGTGAATGCTGGAGCCAAACAGGCCAAGAATGACTTGTCAACCAGAAGAAATGCCGAGCGAGGAAAAAGGTTGTTCTCGGGCCACGGAGTATGTCTGACCCAGCAAAGAGCATTTCATTTGGGAGAGTTACAAGGCTCCTTTCACACAAGCAGGTCAGCACTGCTCTGTGGCAGGATTTTGCTTACGGCAAGTCTTTTCCTGTGTTCTGAACCCCCTTCTTGGGGGCAACCAGCATGTTTTGGCAGGGGTTGTGCCTCACCAGCTGGCCCTGTTCTCTCTACTCTGCTGCTTCTTCCAGCAACACAGCTGAGGGTCTCCTCCTGGGCAGCTGCAGAGCTAGTCCCAGACATCTCTAATGGGCCCATTATGCCAGATGTGTTCACGGCTTTTGGAAGAAAATAGAACTGATTAACACCTGAGCTGGTGCACAAGGCTCGTTAAGGAATATTAACAAGCATACACTGATTTGGAGAGCAGTTCTCACCATGCTGTCAAATATACATACTGGTTGGGTTCTTGGGAGGCTGGATGGCTGGAGGTGGGGGGTGGCCATTGTTAACAGTCTTCCTAGTCAGACTGTCACTTCAAATCTGGGCCAAGCTATGTTAAAGAGAGATGTTTTCTTTAGTTCCTGTGAGCAATGAGCTGTTAGTATCAGTCATCGCCTACGAGACAATACCCACATCCTAGGAAACGCTTGAGCTTGTTTCTTTAGCATGGTTGTCTCCCGTCAGCCCCAACAGCTCCTGAGCACTTCACAGTACATTGCTGATTGTAGCTGCAGATCAGTGATTGCTGCTGAAGGAAAGGCTGTGTTGCATTGTGGATAGATATTGGGGTTACCCAACACTCTGGAAAAGGGGTTTTGCTAAAACTCAGAAGAATTCCCTTTGTTCCGCACAAAATTTTGTGCTTTGCTTTCTTTATCACAGATGATGTATTAACAATAACAGGTTTGTTGTGCCTATACCTTGGAGTCAGACTTTTCTCCTCATGAGTATGAGAAGCAGTATCACCAAGCCATAAAACAACTCCCTGCATTGTCCCCTTAGCCAGCATGCCTGAGAGCGCTTACTGTGACATCTGTTTTGGAGCTGGAGTCTTGAACGTCCCTGGTGAAGCAAGCTAAGCTATCTGAAATGTTCCCTGAGGATCTTTGCTGGTGGTATGTCAACAGGAATACGCTGAGAGGAATTCAGCTGAAAGGGACAACACTCCAATGTGCTCCCTGCAGATGCCTGCAGAGCCAGTTGGGAAAGGCTGCTTGGGCTTGCTGGGGGAACAGCAATGGTTGGACCCGTCATCAGCTGCTCAGCAGGGATCTCACTGGCTACTCACGTGTTCGAGTTTCTGGAGAGCAGCACTGCTCCTGCTAGAGATCTTCATCCAGGGGTCTCTCAGGGCTGTCTGTGGACAATCACCATGGTTCACATGGGCAATAGGAAAGTGATGAGTGTGGGTTAATTGTTGTAACCTTCCTTTTCCAGTGTCAGCTGTGCCCCTTCCCAGCCAGGCTCTCTATCAAAGGTCTGGTACCTCTGCACAGCCCTTGCCTCAGCTCTGTGTTCCCCTGAGCCCACAGCTGGCACTGTCCCTCCCTGCAGCAGGCACGGGAGCCTGGTTTGGCAGGGAGCGGTGCTGTGCTGCCAGAGCAGCTGGATAACGCTGCTCTCGGGCTATCACACTGCTGTGCATCAGCTCTGAAATTCCTGTAAACTACAGACTGTCAATCCAGCTGTTTCTGGCAAGTTAGGTGTGAAATGGTCAGCTGGCTCCCCAGTCTGGGAAAGGTAAATTTTTCAGTATCCTCTCAGGAAAAAAGGACACTTGTCCAGCAACCTCTTCTGCAGGAAAGAAGACTGTGCTTGTCCTAGTCCACTGTTTCTTCACCTTTACCATCACTTCTGCTGCAGTTTTGAGTGGAAGTGATGGAAACTTGGTGCATTTGAGCATGATGTAGGGATGGTTTGGGGTGGATGGTAGTAACGCTTTTTGTTAACTCATTCTGTTTTTCCTCCAGTGCTCACCAGGCGTCAGAGAGAGGCAAGAAATAAAGCTGCCAGTGGTGAAAGCAGCCCACCATCTTTAGACATTGACAAGTAAGTAGGTATGCCTGCTCCTAGATTGTTTCCCTGCTTCTGTTCTAGCTTGACTATGGATGTCTTTATTCCTGTACAAATGCTGGCCATTGGCTTTATAACAATGTTTCGCTAAGAAATTGCTTTTCCTCAGTGCCTCTTGTTGCAGTGCTGGCTATATTTAAACCTAAGCAAGAGGAATTTGCTGTTCTCAG
Organism: Pycnonotus jocosus; assembly: GCA_013400435.1. Classification (NCBI taxonomy): domain Eukaryota; kingdom Metazoa; phylum Chordata; class Aves; order Passeriformes; family Pycnonotidae; genus Pycnonotus; species Pycnonotus jocosus. The sequence continues at coordinate 61,924 of VWYP01011444.1, forward strand.
ATTGTTTATTTTTGCACTGATTTCCTTTCAGCCCAATCCATGGCGGGTCAGGGGCACATGGCTGCTGGGGGGGAGCTGTAGCTAAAACGGTGCTAACTCAGCCAGTTTCTGATGGGAGGTTTGAGCTTGGTAACCCTGGGAAAAGAAGAGGCCAGGACATGGAGGCTGTCAACATGGCACCTGTAGTGATATTCTTAATTAAATTAGACTTTCAGAATAGCAGTGGCTTTGTTTAATCTCTCTCCATGCAGCCCCTCCTCCTGCCACCCACACAAAGCATCATAAGAGAGGATCTGACAGTAAAATCCCTGCTATGGAAGCAATTTTGCTGTTACAAACAGTGGATGGCAACATCACTAATGGAATTAGGCTAATTATAGAGAGGACAGCTTCTGTTTAGACACATTATCTGGGTAATCAGCACTGACTGGAAAGAAAATACGGGAAAAAGTGCTGCAGAGTTTTGCTCGATGGGGGCTCTCCATATGCATTTTAGAGCCTGGGGTGTTTCACTTAGAGAGTACCACTATCAAACTGAACACAATGTTGCTGGGGCTGGTCCCTGGGGGCTTTGTCTCTTCATGGAGATAGCCCATTCCTGAATGCAGTTTCCCTCCTGAAGAGCCAGTATCCTCTTCTGCAGGGTTCAGTCCCTGCTGAGAGCTGGTGTGGAAGTGAGTGTAGCTGTGTAAATCTATGCCTGACCTTCATCTCCTTTCACCCAGAATAATCTTTTTCCCAAGAACACTCAGCTGTCCTGCGTGAGCCTGAGCATCTTCCACCCAAACGAGGGGGTTGGAGAAACAGGCTGAGCCAACCCCCCAGCAGGAGCATGTGCTCTGCAATTCCTCTCCCTGCATGGCATGATGTAAAATGGAGACAGTGCAGAGAAAGGCTTGATTTACTAGTCAGACAAGTTCATCCAGCCCTGGTAAAATGTCTCTCTGATTTAACACACTTGGTTTGCTTTTCAGGCAGAATTCAACTCCCCTTTGCAAAGCCCTTGCACTTCATTTCTGTAGATTTTGACAGGGTGCTTTATGTCTGGGGAGAAATCAGTGGTGTTTGAGATAGTTAGATGAGCAGATTTGATTACTGTCCCGCTGCTGCAGCAGCAGGATACAGAGGAACAGGCAGGGAAAACTGATAATCACTCAGTCTTTGCGATTGGTGCCGGCCTGACCCCACTGAGCGAGACTGGATTTGGTGACACGTCTTCTCCATGGCATGGCCTGGAGGAGGAGAGTCACCGCTGGTGTCTGGGAGCCTGGTGCAGAGTGAATCCTAATGCAGTGCTCTGTCCTTTGCTGCCTGGCAGGTGTGAGAAGTGCTACCTCTGTAAGTCACTGGTGCCACTGCTGCAGTATCAGAGGCACGTGGACAGCTGCCTTCAGGCTGCTAGGCAAGCTCAGGGAACCAGGAGGCTGCGAAGAGCCAAGGTGAGGGGTGACCCTGCACACCATCCCCTTTGCTTTGCTCTGGGTGTGGGGCTGGGTTGGCAGCAGGAGCTGTTTCCCTGGTTGGCAGGGATGAGCTGACCTGATGTAGGATTGCCTGTCCCTGTGGGCCACTGTGGACAGAGAACTCATTGCCCTCCTTCCCACGACGCTGTGCAAGAGCACGGACTGGTCCCAGGGGTGAGCTAATCCAGCAGAGCTGCCAGCAACCTCTCCAGTGGGCAGGCAGCCAGGGTTGTCCTGCTGCCAACCAGCACGCCTCAGTCCTGCAGCCTTCCTCGGCTGAATGTCGATGGAGTGGAGGCCAGGAGGATGACAAACCTATCTGGATATCCACAAGCCCATTCCCATGGGGAAGGCTTTAGAGCCAGAGAAGGGGAAATTGCTCAGTGCTGGGAGTGAACGGCAGTGTCCCAGGAGAATTGTGGGGGAGTGAGTGTGGTGGAGGTGTGCTGGGTGTGGGGAACGTGCCTTGCTAGAGGAGGTGGGAGGCAGGAGCGTGGGTAGCAGCTGGTTCACAGTCACTCGCCAGGTGTTAGCCCCCACCGTGCTTTTTCCTGCTCGTGGTGGTCCCAGGGGAACACAGAAAGGGTCCTTCCGGGCCTTCCTGCTGGCTCCTGCAGGCAAAACCCTAGTGCTGCAGCTTTGCCTGCGCTCAGAAATGTGATTCATGGCATGAAGATGCAACATGATGTCTTAGTTTTGTATAATCCCTTAAATCCATCACAGACCTCAGCCCTTTGGGGATTCAGATGCAAATGATGAGATTTCTGGTTGATGATTTTGGCTGGGATACAGCCAAGCACTGTATGCTTCAGAGTACTGCAGGGCATGGCTGCTCCTGCATGTGACCAGCTCTGTGGGGGCTGTTTGACTCTGTCCCTGTGCCCCACAGCTGGCTAGTATGTGGGTACTGTAAGCAAGCACAGGGTATGGGGGAAAGATGCTGAAGCCAGGGTGCTCTTTGGGAAGGGTCAGAGCCCCTGATACACCCATTTATCACAGCCCTGCGCTTGTTGGCTGGGCTTGGGGCTGGCATCCTGTACCCTGGCCTCTCTCTTTACCAGGTTCTGCTTGATTAGCTGCTCTCTACTGCCTCTGCTTGAGCACTAGGTGGGCTGGGCACAGAGTAGTGCTCTTCTCATGGATGGCTGGAGGCCTTGGATAAGCAGCAGTCTCTCGTGTGCCCAGCCTGACCCTGAGGGCTGGGGGAACAAGTACCCACGAGGCCATCCTGGCTAAGGGGTTCCCTCGTGGCAGCGCTGTGATGGTGGCTCTCCTCTCCTTGGCAGGACACCGGAAGGCAGGAGGGAGGACTCCTCAGGATGCTGGAGCTCTCGGAGAGCAAGTCTGAAGGTGGAAAACTTTCTATACCAGCCTGGCTGGGTCAGGGCCGCTCTTTCCCAGGTCTCCCTTTTTGTCCTGGCTCAGCCTGGGCTGTTCTGGGAGAGCAAATTCCCTTTGGAAGGGTCTGTTCTTTCAGAGCAGGAGGCTGTGGGTTTAGCTGGCTGTCAGGATTCCCCAGCTGGCCGCACACATTACTGCCAGTACCCACTGGATGTGTGCCTACTGGACCCATACCAGAGCCCAGAGCCCTTGCAGGAAGAGGGGTGTACTCTGAACCATTGCACCAAGACATGTCCAGCTTCCTGGGGGATGTGGGAGGCTTCTGCTGTCCCTGTCTATGCATCAGCACTTCCCTCCATGGATCCAAGGACAGGAGGAGAAGAGGGGGGAGAGGTGCTCTTTGTAGCACCCAGGGCTCACACACGAGGCCTGACATGTGCTATTGTTGCAGGTGCTGAGACGGGAACTCCCATCACTGGATTAGGAGACCAACAGTCCTCTCCCACACTCTCAGCTGCTGATGGGGAGCTGTCGGCAGACAGCCCCATTTCCCTTCAGCACCTTCCTTTCCATGTCCCCCCTGAGAAACCCAGCATCTCCTCGGAAGCCATGGACAGTGTGGTGGACTCAGAGCCACGCATGGCTCTCCCTGCGGGCAGTCAGCAACGGACCAAAGGCTGCCGCCGGAGAAGGCACAAGTTCTGAGGCTGGCAGTGCTGCAGGGAGCTGGCAATGCGGCAGCTCCCTGTGCCCCAGCGAGGGTCTCCTTGGCACTGTACCCCTGCTTCACTTGCAGCCTTTGTCTCCTGCGCCCCTTTTATATGTTTTATATGACCTGTGCAGGGAGCGCTGGGTGGAGAAGCGACTGTGTGTTTTATAGGTGCCTGTGCAGCTTTGCTCTCTGTTACAGAAATGGAAATATATTTATGTATGTTTTTATGAAACTGCAGCACCACGGCAGAGCTCTGCTGGCTTTCTCTGGGGAATGGGAGGGCGCTGGAGGGAGGAGCAGCAGACATCGGGTCCCAAATCACACTTCCCCAGGCCTCTTCTGGAGCTGGGGTTGGTGGGGGGCGCTCAGGGCAGGGGGCTGCAGTGTCCTGTGCTCTGTGCAGCCGCACAGCACTAACATTCCCAGCCGGGAGTGGCAGAGGGCACCTTGGTGCCAGCTGACAGCCGCAGTCACTGGATGCAACGACCGGAGGAGCCACGGCCGCGGTGTCCCCGTGTCCTTGGTGCTTTCCTGTCCCCGAGTGGCACGGCCGTACGCCTGCTCCTCGGGGCAGCGGGGCTTTGCCTGCTTCACACCGGGCCTTGGAGGGACCTGCTCCCCGAGAACATCCTGACGGGGAACAGAGGAGGGCGACCCATGCTTAATTAATGGGACGAGCTGGTGCAGAGCTCATTAAAGCCCGGGCTTTGAGCAGCGCTGCCGCTCGCCCGAGAGCGGGGAGCGGCCCCTCCCGCGGGTGGGGCCCGGAGCGGCGCCGCCCATTGGCCGCGGCGGGGCC